>JAZKJV010001770.1:0-53566 GCA_037367405.1 Ottelia alismoides | reverse complement strand
TAAATCCACTGTAATTAAGGCCAAAATTATAGAATAAAATAAAGAAAAAGAAAAAGAATAAAATATTGTAAATATTTTATGACCCAAAACCCCCGAGACCTAGGCATCTTGATGAATAGGTCGACAAGGAATAAAGTAGGGGGAGATAAGGTCAGAAATACAGTGTAAATACCTATACAATCTATTCATTCTTTATTCATTTTGGGACCTATTTTTGGTTCCACTTTTTGTACATCAAATAAAGAAACTTTGTACATGAAAGTTGTAGATAATTTTATAAAGAAAAATACAAAATTGATTTCACAGAAAAATAATGTACAGATAAAAAGTTATGGTCTGAATAAAAATCCAGAATGCCAACTTCCCCAGACCCGTATCTCACAAATAAAAACTCAAATGCAGTGTACTCACCTTTAATTGTATATAGAAGAAAATAATCTATCCAATGGTGGTGGTTTCGCATTTGGCGGAGCTACGGTCTGAAAGTTGAGTTTTGACCCTCATTGTATAAGTGTACAGATTAAAATATTCACTTTATTCTTTATTCATTATTTATCCAATTTTATATTTTTATAATATTGTAAATATTATTTATAATAATTATGTACATTAAAATCAGAATAAAAATGTAAATAAAACTCAAAATCAAAACACTTGTATAAAGAATACATAGGTATATTACCTGTACTTATACCTATACTTTCTATATGTATATACAAAACAATTCATAAAAATAAAATAAAAATACATTTGTGTATATAAAAGTATTTTATAATTTTAGAAAATAATAAACAAAAATAAGTAGATTAAATACACAAAATAAAAATAAAATACTAAAATACATAGATAATATACCTATATAGGGGTATAAACGTAAATTTGTAAAAATATCAGTCATAAAAATAAATAAAAATCGGAATAAAATACTACATAAAAAAATAAACATTTTTTATTTTTTACCCAAAAATTAATTCGGCCTTTTTCTATTTTTAAACGAATTAACAAAACATTTTTTATTATCTTTTTCTGGTTGGTCCACGTGGACCAACCAGAAGCTAGCGACTGTTGACCAGCAGGTCAACAGCCCGTCCTTCGTCTACTGTAGCTCTGGCGCGCCTGGGTTTTTGCCCACCTTGGTGGATTTTCCTAGGCCGACTCGTTCGTCCTTTGCCGCCGCTTCCTTCATGGAAGTTGCGCCGCTCTGATCCATCTCCATCGCCGCTCCATCAGATCCACTCAGATCTTCTTCCTCCACCCGTGATCATGCCTCGAAAACACGCGCCCAACGCTCTTCAAATACAACCCACCATCTTCCTTTCTCGGGTTGAACCGCGAACTACCCACGATCCTTCCCCCTTGGTCGAGCTAAAGGTACCCGGAGGTGACAGCTCTGAGCTCCAGGCTTCCAGGCGTCGGGAGAGCACCTGATCGTCGCGCGTTCCAACCTCCGGCGAAGCTCTGCCGTCGAGGTAACCACCCTCTGGCCCTAGGCCATCGAGGCTGTTCTTGCCTTCTCTTTATCCCCTTTTATTCCTGTTAGTTTTAGGATCATTTCGCCTATCTCCATTCGTCAAATCGTCCATCGAATCGTTCCATAGACCACCTCGCCGGAGCGCAACTCCGGCGAGCCCACATCTCGCTTTCCACGCTACCTTCGAGAGTCACCCGAGGTCGAGGCATTTTGCCCTCGACCTCTCTAACGTTTTGGTGCAGGTATTGAAGTACATCAAAGCTCCTGGAGCTATTTTGCGCTCTCGCCGGAGCACCTGGAGCCTTGCAGCTCCGCCACCTCCGTGCGAGAGCACCGGCGTCCGTCGGTGGATTTTGAAGCCTCCAGACGTCAGCCAACACCTGCAGGAGAAGATCTGGACATTTTGAAGCTCCAACGAACGTCGGAGGCAGGCGTGGGCTCGAATCAAAACTCGCCATCGGCGAGTTCATCTGCTGTTCCTCCTCCATCATCCAGAGCCGTCCGATCGACTCCAGTTCTTCCAAGCCGTCCTTCCTCCGTTAGATCTTGCGCTCCCAGGACCGTTCGATGCACTCCTGATCTTCTAATCCTGGCCGCAAGCTGCGAAGGGGTATCGGAGCGCGAGAGCAGGACACGTGTCTAAGTGAAGCGATATCAGCCGTCCGCTCCCGCTTTGGCGTGGGTATTTTGCTACAAACCCCCGCCCATTTTTGTAATATTCTAATAGTACTAAAACTTTCCTCGGCAGTTTAAATAGTTTTGTAATATTTACCTTAAGGCCCCCGAACTTTTACGTATTTACAAAAAGGTCCTCGGCCACGTCATCTCACGTGCCCGTGCGCGTGAGGTGCGTGGCCATTTTGCAGACAGACCCTCGGCCTTTGGGGTATTTCGGTTTAGTCCCAGAACTTTTGTATTAAGTGTTAAACATTTGGGATATTTGCATACAAGCCCCTGATAGTTTTGGTTATTGCCTTTAGGTCCCTGCCAAGCGCGTGTTTCGCACGTGTTCGGCTTGGGCATTTTGCGCTAAGGCCCCTCCGGGTTTTGTTATTTATATTTAGTCCAGTAAATGCATGTTTTAGTGTAATATTTTGTGGAAAATTGCATGTATGCCCCTGGATGTTTCAATATTTGCACTTATGCCCTTGCCAGGACTGTTTAATGTTTGGATACTTGTTCTAATTGTTTAAAATATCACTTTAAGTCCAAAAATTCCACAAAAAATAGACTTAACTTCCTGGATATGTGTACTTTAACGCTATCTAATTAGTTTTTGATTTTATTTTATTTTCCTATTTATTAAAAATCAAAAACTTCCTTTTTGTGTACTGTCTACCTTAGAAAATACCAAAAAAAATATCAAAACACCTCCAAAAATTCCCAAAAATTCACCTAGTGTCTATTTTATCATCTTTTAGTGTCAGTCCAAAAATCAGTAAAAATTTCAAAAGAAAAACACTAAAAATATAAAAACACTCAAAAACTTCAAAAAAATATAAAAAATAGTAGAAAAACCCAAAAATTGCAAACTCAGCTTCTGTTTCTTCCTTATTTTGTTACTTTTATTAGAAAAATAGTGTGAAATATTTTTGCTACTGGTTGCTATTTTTAAATTACATCTTACTCACAGCCAGCCTTGTTTGCACTGTTTCCTCTTATTTCAGCTTTTAAAAATCCCAAAAACACCTAGAAAAATCTCCAAAAATCACAAAAATAGTAAAAAAATATAAAAATTCCAAAAACATCTTAGTTCTGAATTTTTGAGCATTTTTGTGCATTTTTATTAATATTCTACCTTGCCTTTTAATATATTGCCTTTACTTCCCAATATTAAAAAAAAATATAAAATATAAAATATAAAAATTAGAAAATCAAAAATCAAAATACAAAATTAAAAAAATTAAATTAAAAAAAATTAATTAAAAACCCACAAAAATTGTAGTTGCTTGCTTGCTTAGTGTAGACACTTCACACACTCACACACTTTAGCATTCATTTGCGTGAGCTACACTGTTTGCTCCCTGTGTTCGAACTCTCTGCATACTTGCCCTTTACATCATTTGTGCAGAGTTAAAAATAAATTTTAACTCCACATTGTTTCTAAATTTGTTGATCTTACTGTGGGTTAATTGTTGATCAAACTCGGATTTTGTTGGTCGACACTTCGACTGAGTTCACGCTTTGTGTTGAACTTAAGGCCATCGAATTCCGTGTTTATCAGTCCTCATAAAACTTTTAGATGCAATGCAATCCTCTTCTCATTCCCCTAATTCAAGCCATATCCCTCCTCTTTTCCACTTCTTTGATCATTTATCTCTCCAAGTGCCCATCTATCAATCACCATTTATCTCGCTTCGTCACTACTTCAGCAAACTTGTCTAATCGTTGACAAAACTTCTTGGTAAGGAGATAGATTTTATTGCAGATGAACGTGTTCTCCAAGCTTTCAGCGATCTGAAAGACCTGATTACACATGCTCCTATCCTGCAACCACCGTATTGATCTCTACCCTTGAGATCATGACAGACGCATCGGATTTCACAATTGGGGTTGTTTTAGCAAAAAAGACAAGATGAGATTCCATTTGTTATTCATTATGCTAGCAGGACACTTGACGAAGCCATAAAAATTACATAGTAATAGAAAGAGTTGATAGACGTGGTGTTTGCACTGCAAAAGTTCAGATCACATCTCCTCAAATCAAATGTAATTACTTACATTAATCATTATGCCATCAAATAACTTCAGAGTAAGAAAGACGCCAAGCATCGTCTAATTCATTGGATCCTTCTACTCCAAGAATTCGACTTGGAAATTCATGACAAACCAAGCGTCAAGAATGTGGTTGCAAACCATCTTTTTAGGATATTTAAATGTAGAGCCTCTAGAACAGAATTCCATTTCAATCACAGAGACCTTTTCAGATGAGCTAGTCTTATCTATATCCTCTTTGTGATTCATTATGCTAGCAGAACACTTGACGAAACCCTGAAAAACTACACGGTAACAGAGAAAGAGCTGCTAGACATAGTGTTTGCGCCTATAAAGTTCAAATGACATCTCCTCGGGTCAAGGGTAATAAATACATTGACAATTCTGCCATCAAATACCTTCAGAATAAGAAAGATGCCAAGCCTCATCTAATTCATTGTATCCTTTTACTTCAAGAATTCGACCTTGAAAATTCGTGACAAATCAAACGTCAAGAATGTGGTTGCAGACCATCTTTTTAGGATAATTAATGTAGAGTCTCCTGAAAAAGAATTCCATTCCAATCACAGAGACCGTTCCAGATGAGGTAGTCTTGTCTATATCCTCTCTCGCCTGGTACGCCTACATTGTGACAATCTCCGTCTCCAAGAAGATATTGGACATGCGAGCCCCTGACGAGCCATTGTGCAATAAATTTTGTTGCAAATTTCATTCTATGATATGAAATTAAGAATAATTAATATATATAATAGGTCCCTTAGTCCAATTATGGTTATGTACCATGACCCATCTTGATAATCATACATCTATTGATTCAGAACAACTTAAGATACACACATTGATATATGTCTATGATACACACATATTTAGTATGACATTTATTTATATCCATATCCATATGTAGGATATACACATTAAAAACTAGAATTGATATACGTATCAGTATCCGTGTCCGTAAAAAAATGCGCGCACACAGACACACACACACACAGGACTTATCTAGAAGGCATTGTGCCGATTTGAGTTTTGGTGAGCACTTAACGTGGGCTCTCCACGTGTATTTCCATTTGAGAAGTTGCCTATTTCAAAGGAGTACGGTTTTGAAAGAATATTAATGTGTTTAAAGCTTTTATATTTTCAATTATACCGAGTCCTTAAAAAAAGGAAGACAGATTTGTAAAGACAAATTCAAAACTTTAATTTCTTGGAGAAGAAACCATCATTATACATTTGATCAGTAATGTCCATATTATTTTTAAGTAATTATTTGTTGCAAGATCAGTAATATTGAATAATGGTAAGTAATTTACATCTGTAATATTACATAGTACAGAGATCAGCAACTCTTGCACATTACTCAAGTAATACATATTCAGTTCTCAAGTAATTATTATGGTAAAATAAGTATTATATTCAAACGTGCTTTAAAATTATATCTTAATGTAATTTATTACTGATTATAGTTATTGATATTCAAATGTGCTTTAAAATCAATGTGATCAGTAATGTCCACATTGTTGTCAAGCATGCGAGATCATTATTGTGAGATTATAGTTATTCGAGCGAGTAATAAATATCGATGTCCATATTACTGAACTCAGTGTGATTGATTAATGATATTACAATTATTTAGTACTTTTGAATTATTATTAAAAAATTAAATTACTAACGTACATACAACAAAATACCGAGTACTAATATCTGCTTTTACTGGTCATGGTTTGACTATTACGGATATTATAATTAACATGTACCATGTTTGTAGAACTCGTTGAAGCTCTTTACTGAAATTATGATGAGTTACTGCTGTGAGTTTATGTGTTATTAATATTATTTATTTTGTGTTTTGAATTTATTAATTAATTTTGTATTATTAATTCTTATTTAGAGTTTATGAGTTATTGATGATTAGTTCTTAATAATATTGTCAAAGATTTTATCCCCGGCTCAACCCTTTCGAAGTAATGTAATAATCATAAATGATTCATTTTTTCACATGTTCATCGAAGAAACACAAGAAGTGTTCAGACATCCGGTATACCTGCAATAAATTTGAATTATTAAAACCATTAGGTTCGAGCTGTAAAAATTTAATAGTAAGCAATAAAAAAGAGTCACTTCTAGTACATTAAGTTGAAACGTAAATAACACAATGCTATTTCAAATTTAACATATGGTCAATAACAGTTCTGTAATCAGTAGTAAACTATAAGGTCTTTTTAGTAAAAAAGAAATATGCATCAGTAATTCAATAATGACATGCGTAGTATTAGTATTTCATCAATATACACAAGGTAAGTTGTTAAGATATGTAAGTAATGAAGTAACAAGTAACTGTTGTTTTTAAATCCGTAACACTTTACAAAAGTTTAAGTAATTTGTTAAGATACATAAGTAATGAAGAGAATATAGAAGATTCCGTAAGAATGACAGTCTGACAAGTCACACACAATATTTTCTTAAGATACGTAAGTAACTAGTGAATAAAATTGAATCGGTAAGTATAATATATAGAAAAGTAATACATGTCATATTGTCAGTAACTTAGACAAATGCCATAAGTAATTTGATATAATTTTTTTAGTAATTTGACTCAGTAACATAATGTGATATAAGTAATTTTTAAGGATTCAAAAGCAATATAATTTGAATTCGATCTTTCTGAAATAATGTTCTCATGATCCAAATCTAATTGCAAGTCATCCATTGGTTGCTCCTTCTCATATGATGTTCTCACAATCCAAATCCAACCAAGAATCTTCGTTCATCATTACTTCCTGAGATATCATGATCCAAATCCAACCGCAAATCATCCATTATGTTTAAAATCGGAATCGAAAACTCAAAAACAAACGTTCGGATTCTACCAATAACGTGAAATAAATGTCTGATATTCAAATGCAATACCTTACATTGGACAAAATCGATTGCCTCAATTTACAAGATCGATCTCCTCACGTTGCAAATCCACCAGAACAATCACCCTCTTTCCATAAACACGTATTATTTTTAGAATTTCTTATAATATTCTATTTAGTTTTCTTTCAATTATAGTTTACAGTTCCTATTATTTGGAGATTGAAAAAATCTTCTTAAAAAAAGAAATATACGTATAATACAACGATCATTGGATTAAGATCAAAAAGGCTAAAAAAAGGCTTATCTCATCTCGAATGCGCATAAGACCCATTAAATAAAAATCCATATATATATATATATATATATATATATGTGGTAACATGTATATGCCCCTTAGGGTTCGTTTGGTTGCAGGGTTGGGCAGGGTTGGGTTGGCCCAACCCGGGTTACCCCTCCAACCAAACGGCCCAATCCTCCTCACAATTTACTATTCACAGGGGTACCCCTGCCCAACCCAACCCTGCCTAACCCTGCACCAAACGAACCCTTAGGGGGAGCTAACTTAGCCCCCCACTCCTATTTTTCGCATTTTTTTTATTTTTTTTTGAAATAAAAATCATGTAAATTCATTATTATATTCCTATATTATGTCATTCAAATTAATTAATGATAAACAGAGACTCCTACGACCTCTATCCAGACATGGTCGATTTAAAAAATCATGGGACCATTAAAAAATGACTGTCGAAGGCCGTAGGAGTCTCTGTTTTCACACAATTTTTTTATGAACATAATATAGGGATATAGTGATGAATATTCACAGAAAAAATTTCAAAAATAAAAAATAAAAATTGGACATAATGAGGCGGGAGCTAACTTGGCTTCCCCCCGCGTCATTTCGCACGCATTTTTATTTTATTTTTGAAAATTTCTTCCGTGGATTTTCATGAATATATACTTATATTATGTCATTCAAATTTCACGCGAAACAGAGATTCCTACGACCTCCATCCATAAGGGTCATTTTTAGCAATTCTGTTACCGTGTTAAAAAATGATTGTCTGGATGGAGGCCGTAGGAGTCTCTGTTTCGCACGAACTTGAAATAGCATAATATAGGGATATAATGATGAATATTCACGAAAGAAATTTTTAAAAATAAAAATAAAAAATATGGGCGAAATGACGCGAGGGAGCCAAATTAGCTCCTAGGACAGCCCCATAGTCATATCCGTCAAAATAAATACATTATCTATATATCCGTCCCTACTAATTTTCTCACCCCTCTGTCTCGAATATTCCTGATCCTTGCGCATCGATACCCAATGGGTTGCAGCATGACACGACAACACTCGCACATAAAGCCCTAGTAGATATTACTCCTTCCAATGCATGGGAAAAGAAGCAATGTGTTGTGGCATGACACGACCACAACCACTCGCATGCAATAGTTTTTCATGCTGCCGTACGTAACCCTCCTATCATCCAAGGCTTGGTTTTGCATTGCACCATGACATGACCAACACTCGATCGCATATAAAGCCACACCTCCCACCAATATTTGCATCCCAACAAAACCTTGGCAAGCCCACAAATCAGTCCATATATGGACCAGCAACTGCAAAGAGCAACAACAACAAGATGTATCCATAGACGGAGCAGCTCCTCCCCAGGCCCACCCTCCGACGGAGCTCACCGTGGACGAGATCATCGAGACGCATGTCGGTTCCTTTGGCCTCGTGCAGATGGTTCATGTGGTTCTTGCTCGCGATTGCGAGGATCTTCGACTCACAGATCACTTTGGTCACGGTTTTCAGCGATGCCCAGCCCGGTGGAGGTGTAGAGGCGGCGGTGGGGCCGCGTGTGCGGCGACCACATCCGCCGGAATGTGCGGTATGGCACCGGGAAGTTGGGAATGGATTGGAGGGGCGAAGAGCTCAACCATTGCCGAATGGGATCTCGTGTGCGGTCGCCGATTCGAAGCTGGTGCCCCCGCCTCCATGTTCTTCCTTGGTTGCATCTTAGGTAACTTTCTTAGAGTAAAGAATAATTGGTGAGGTTTGAACCTTGATCCTTTAGGTGAAAAATATTCTTTTTCATTAGTTCTATTTGAACTTGGCAAGGCTTTTCTTAATAGGGTACATGCTTAAAACTCTATGTAACCGTAAATAATTGTTTATGTGAATATATAATTTTTTATTTGTTTGACACATATATATATTAAACAGGTAATTAAATTAATCAAGATTATTAAATTCTACAAATTAATTAACTTTTGTCAGACACGTTAGCTTGCACAAAAGTGCTTTCCATCTATTTGAAAAAAGAATAATATTGCAAACTATACAGAAGTATTTATATATAAACTACTATATTAAAGGGTTTTTTTACCCCTGTTTTCTTTTTTTTAGTTTTTTCAATAATACTCATGTCCCTGTTTGTTTTCAATTATTCTTACAAAAGCCTAAGTAGCACCCTTCCATATTACTGTTGTCCTATTAGACCCCACCAACTGAAGGACCATACTATGAATTTTATAAGAATATAGGAAATATAAAAATCCTAATTTTATACTTTATTAAACTGGACATAACTGTAATTAGAACAACTCGAAAGAATGTATAAATATAAAAATCCGCTAGTTAAAATGAAAATCTTTCTCCCATGTGGAACATAAATATAATAAATACGATATTATTGTTAATAGAATAAAATTATGTAATTATAGCATATTAGACTCTTAATTTAGATCTAAATTCTAAAATCCACCTTATGAATTAGTTCCATATGTATAAAATAACAGTGTTAGAAGAACTAAAGAGAATAAAAATGGAGATAAAGAGAGGATATATTTTATTGTCTCGATAAGGAGGTTGGAAATGTGCTCAAATATTACTGTGTATTTGACTGACTTGAGGCGGGTATCAATATTCTCAAACTTGTACTCAATTACAAAATCACTATCCAAATGCATCTAATTATTAAACCGATAATTCCTATCGGGTATCTATTTATCCAACCGATATCTGCACAAGTAATGTGTACCCACACATCCAACATAGTAGACTGAGGAGGGCAATTGCTCATCTTATTATCTCTTGGGAAAACTTGATGATCTCCATGAATTAGTTGTTTTGATTTGAATTGGAAAAAATCTAAGGAATATGTGAATTTTAATTTTTGAAAAAATCTTGCATTTTGCACCACACTTTAGAGATTATTTCAAATTAATTAGATGCTCTAAATTGACCTAAAATCAAATCTAAGAACTGCTTCATTGAGTCCTGACGTGTCATTATATATATATCATTTTAGAAATATAAATATAAAATCTTGTTCTAAGAGGGTTGATCCTGTGGCAACCAAAAACTGTAAGAGCAATGAGTCTGAACCACTAAATTCTGCTATCTCTCTCCTGATTGATTGGAGGATGAGAGAGATGAATATAATCTAACGGTCCAGACTCAGTTTCTAGCTCTCACATGATCGGTCCCTTTGGAAAGGGTCTCACGGGACTGGTCCCTTGAAAGGAGATTTCACTGGTTACAACAACGAGAAGCACTCATTCTTTCAAATTTAAAAGGATAAATTACAAAAAAGGAACTTATCTTTACATCGATTCCCAATGAAGGGACTCATCTTTAGATTGTAACAAACATGTGACTAAGTCATTTATTTGTCCTAAATTGGGGCCTCCGTTAGTGTGCCGTTAAGTCAGAAAATATTTTGAATATATTATTGTCCTTGAAATGATCATATTGCCCCCTTTCTTTTTCTCCACTTTCTTCTACTCCTTTTCATCTTATTTCCAATACTCTACAACACATCCAACCCCCTTCCTTCTCTCGCCTCGATCAAGAACTCCAACTCGACCAATTCTATCTCCTCAAAGATCCCATCTATGCAAGATCACACATATCCCTCATTGTTGTAGACTGGGTTCAATCGCTTAATGACTCGACTAGACGAGTGCTAGAGCATGGAGGCTCTCAAGCTCTGCTATGTGTTCCAGCGGACGACGAAGCTACTTCTTCTTCAACCGAGACATGGCTGCTCAACAATAGAAGATGGAGGTTGAAGGAGCTCTTCCTCCTCCATATCTTCGTCGCGAGTGGGTGTTTGCCGGAAAGAGACTCATCTTCAACTAAGGAGAGTCAGAGCTTCTTCTTTTGGTCCTTATTATCCCTTTACATTAATTTAAATCATTAAGACTAAACAAATATATGGAGATGATTGCAAACCTCACATGTCTAAGAGATGGTAGAGCATGACCTTATCGTAGTTGTGATGTAGAACAATCTTGAGGTACCTGCGAACACGAGTATTGTCACTAAGCACTTGGCGATGTGGGTGGTAGTGTCGAGAAAGATGACATAGCAGAGGAGGAGCTTGTATATGATTTGGAGGAGGGGCCAGGTGGGGTCGCATTATGGGTCCTCCTGTTCGGGGTTGATTTCGGCGGCAGGCTAGGGGAAGATGTTGGAGGAGACGATGAGGAGGAGGTTCTGCTAGAGGTTGTTGGGGAGGGGAGGTTGGGGCTGCTGGAGGTAGTCGGTGAGCTCGAGGAAGGTAGAGCGCTTGGCCTCCTCATGGAGGATCCTGAGCATACCAGAGAAGTTTGAGGGGGAAGGAGCAGATATGGAATTTGCAGAGGAAGAGGTTGGGGTCGTCTGGGGAGGGCACGCCGCTGAGCAAGGGGAGGGGCTCTAGCAACAAGTTAGATGGGGATTTAAATATGGTCGATCTGCAGAGATTGGTGAAGAAGGAAACGGCGAGGATATGGATGGGACCAGGTGCAGAGGTGACAATCTCGAGTAAGGTGAAGAACCAAGAAAGAGAGAAAAGAGAGGGCATATTCGTCATTCCAGGTAAAATTTCAATGGGCATATGTGATGAACGCGAAATCTGCCTCTTTAATAATCATGAATTGTCGTAGTATAGGAGGCAAATTCATTTCGTCAAAAACCACACACGTTTGATTGTTGTTGAGTATTTTTTTACTTGACAAGTTTACCAAGGTTGAACACAGGGAACGATGATTCTTAGTTGTATGGTTTTAAATTAAATTAAATAATTAATAAAAGTTCGATTAATTTCTGTGTTGAGAAAATGTACAATGCAATGAGATGCAAATGTGACGCAAGGAAAATAAACAGAGGAGATTATGCCCAGGATCTGTGATTTGAAACGTGTTAAATCCTTCAATAATATGATCAATAAATCCTCAAAATTACATCACAGATCGAAAGAAATTATGTCCAGAAATATTTATCAAAATAACTCCAGAGGCAGGCAGAAGGAAAATAGTTATGATAGACAATCCTGCAAATTACTGGGATACGACAAATGATTCTATTGATAAATCATTAATTTCTGATCAAAGCCTCAATAAAATTGATCCTGTAAAAGAATGAGAGATCACTATCTACCCTTCATAAGAGCACCCCTGTAAGAATTGATTCATCAATTTATCCATGAAAATGCAATACAAATATGTCAAATTTTAGCTCGCAAGAGTCAATCGAGATCCACAAATAATCAATATCAATAAACAACCTCAGATCTGTTCACAAGCTATGCTAAATGGTAGAGCATGAAAATAGCTTCAAAATGACATATTGTATGCTAAAAACGGAGTTCGTATGAGAAAGATATGCTAAAATGAAATTGCAGGGACTAAAATGAAATTAAAATAAAATTTTTCCTTCAAAATGGTCCCTAGAAGGACTTATCTGTAATTTATAATAGTCAGAGGGGCCTTTCTGCAATTTACCCCTGGCGGGGGTATATTTGCAAATTTTGAAAATACTTGGGGCCTTGATGCAATTTTCACGAAGCGCACATGCGTCGCACGTGCGCCAGAGGCTCGAAGGTCGTTGCTGAGGCTCGGGGGTCCCGAAGCTAAGGCTCGGGCACCGAGGCGGAGGTTCGGCGGCGAGGCGCAGGTTCGGGCGTCGAGGCGGAGGTTCGGGCGGCGGGGCTCAGGCTCGGATGCCCGAGCCTACGTGGCGTCGACTAGAGGCTCGGGGGTCCCGAGCCTCAAGGTTTGGAGGTTGGCTCAGGGACGGCACGTGGCAGCATGTGGACCGTCGGATCAAGGGCCGCATGCTTGATCCGACGGTTGAAGGTGCCGCCGGGGCGGAGGCGTCGAACGGGCGGGGCGGCGAGGTGGTGGGCATGGGCGGCCGGAGCTGGAGCCCGGGCCGAGCGAGGCGGAGTCGCGCGGCAGGCGGTGGGCGAAGGGGCGGTGCCTCCGCACGGAGGAGGAGGCGCAGAGATGTTGGCCGGCTCAGGAGGCGACCGAGGCTGAGGTGATCGACCGTGTCCGAAGATGGTCGAGTGGTGATGCTGGCTCGAGCACGGTCGTGTTGACGGAGGTGCCCAGTGGTGAAGGTGCGGCCGAGCGTGGTCGGGCGGAGGTAGCAGCGCGAGGGCGGCATGGCGAGTAGAGAGGCGTCGGGAGCAGAGGATTGTTGGGTTGTTGGTGGTGATCTGGAGAGAAGAGACAAAGGAAGACATCGGTGAAGGATCGCCTTGGATCTGGAGGAGGATGCCTCACTCCGGTCTTCGCCTCCGTGCTTGGCGAGAGCACAGGGCTGAGCTGCAGCAGCCTCACGATAACAGCAACAAAGGAAAAAAAAAACATTTGGATCGCACCGAGATGTTAAGAGCTTCAGCTGCTGTCACCAGCTGAGCATGAAGATGGCGGATGGGTTGTCTGAATGGGGACAATGGGTATTTAAAGGGAGGTGCGTTACGCGACGAGGGACGACGAGCGTTACGAGGGAGATGGAGGTTTTGTAACGGCAAAAGGGGGAGGAACGAGCGGTGCGGGCGCGTTTCATGAAGGGAAGGACGAACGTCTGGATGGGGAAGAAGCACAGTCACATGCTGAGCACGTGACCTGGGCGTTTGGAGAGAGAGATTGGGGGTGCCACATGGCACGCCCAGGAGCTGCCATGTGGCACCCCCAAAAAATTTCAAAATTCAGATGAAAGAAGAATAAAAAGAATTAAGAGAAGACCTCGGATTGAAAAAATTCCTTCACGAAAGTTGTTTGTCTCAATGATATCTACAACTTTCATGAAGGATCTGGGAGCAAAAGAGGTCATCTGTGCGAAGTGGTCTTTTTGGTGGTTCTCCATGTGTATAGAAAACCGGATTTTTGGGTTTTGCAATTTTTTGGTGGTTTTAGAGAGGATAAAAATTCTAGAAAAAATATAAAAAAAACAAGAAAATTATTTACATACTAATCTATTTTTTTGGGATTTTAGTAAATACGAAAATAGGAAAATAAAATAAATGTAAGAAACGCACAATTTTTGCACAGACCGACAACGGACACATAGACTCAGTCAGTTTCTTTGATTTCAGTTTTAATCTAGATTTGGATTCTTATGTTGCTTAATAAAACTTTCATCAAAGAACACAAATGAAAAAGAAATAAAATTAAAAGGGTTAATTATGTACATAAAAACTCAGGTCAAAAATAGCAAAAAGTCAAAATGCGCAAAAGAGGCTCAAAACCCAACTTTCACATACGAGCTCCAAATTTTATGAAATTGGTCTTATTTTGAAGGTATTTGAAAAAAGAGTACTTTAAAAGTGAGTAGACCAAAATCGAATACTGTATGAGAGAGATATGCTCGTTTTAGTCCATCAGATGTGAAATTAGACATTGGGATTATTTGATACTTATTGGAGTTAGTATTTTTTTGTATTTTTTTGTTTAATAAGGTTAGTAATATCTACACAATGGAGGTGGTGATGTGAGAAGTTAGCGCCTTTTTGGGCTAATTTACACGGGATTTTTAATGCAATTATGCATGATGAAATACAAATATTATTAACACATGTATGTATGCTAGTGATGCTTTGTTAATGATTAAATGCATGTGAATTTTGGAGAATCGAGCCTAATTGACTA
This sequence comes from Ottelia alismoides, assembly GCA_037367405.1. Taxonomy (NCBI): domain Eukaryota; kingdom Viridiplantae; phylum Streptophyta; class Magnoliopsida; order Alismatales; family Hydrocharitaceae; genus Ottelia; species Ottelia alismoides. The sequence continues at coordinate 38,595 of JAZKJV010001770.1, read as the reverse complement.
ATTTTAGCATGATGAATACGAGATTCATCAATTTTAACATCATCATCAACTTAAGTCCCAAATTTGTTACCATCTAAAGATGAGTTATTACGTTAGGAATCGATGTAAAGATGAATCCCTGTAATTTATCCAATTTAAAACTGTTTTTGTTGTTTTCAAACTATCATGTTGTCACATGAAAGTAAGAGAACATACATTTTTCTACTCACCGGATCAACTTCGATCCTCGCCATCAGGGTCAGCCGTCCACGGCCGCCTAGCCGACGTCTACCTCGGCCGGAAGAAGACGGTGCTCCTCACTTGCTTCCTCACGGCCGCCGCCTCCTTCGTCACCTCCTTCTCCCCCAACGTGTACGTCTACGCCCTCCTCCGCTTCCTCAGCGGCTTCGCCCGTGCCGGCATCGGCATCTGCAGCATGGTACTGGCCACCGAGGCCGTGGGCAAGCGGTGGCGAGGGCTGGTGGGGCAGCTGAGCTTTTTCTTCTTCACGGTCGGCTTCCTTTCCCTACCGGTCATAGCATACCCCACAAGACACTCATGGAGGACGCTCTACAGACTCCTGTCGCTGCCTCCTCTACTCTACTCGCTCGTAGTCGTGCCCTTCCTGTTCGAGTCCCCGAGGTGGCTGGCCGTGAGAGGGAGGAAGGACGAGGCTCTGAAGGTGCTGGAGAGATTGGCGAGCGCGAATGGGAAGAAGCTGCCTCCCGACATTACCATTTCAGGCACTGGATCCGGTGGTTCCACTCCAGCGGCCAACGAGAACCTCTGGACAACAGGGTGGGCAGCGAGGAGAATGCTCGTCGTCATGATCACTGGATTCGGTATTTTGTTTTCTATCATCTCATCTTCATATGACATCAGAGCTGAAGTTGTTTGAGTTACACAGGTATTGGGTTCATGTACTATGGAATCCAACTGAATGTGGAGAACCTTAGCTTCAACCTCTACTTGGCCGTGGCGGTGAATGCCTTGATGGAGATACCGGCAGTGTTCCTCGGCAGCGTGTTCATATCCTTCATGGAACGCCGCATCCTCTTCTCCTCGGCCGCTCTCATGGCGGCCGTGTCGTCACTCCTCTGCATCCCCTTCTCCAAATCCGGCCGTAGTTTGCCCCAGCTTGTCATGGAAGCTCTTGGTTTCATGGCCGCGTCCACAGCTTATGATGTCCTCTATGTATACTGTGTGGAGCTCTTCCCGACCAATGTGCGGAACTTTGCCATGTCCATGCTGAGACAGGCCACGATGGTCGGAGCGGCGATCGCGCCGTTGGTGGTGGTACTTGGTCGTCTCAGCCCTATGTTGCTGTTCGTCCTGTTCGGAGCATCTGGCTTCTTTAGCGCCGTGACCACCTTCTGGCTGCCGGAGACGAGGAAAGCTCCGTTGTACGAGACGTTGGAGGAGCAGGAGAAGAAGGAAAGAGGAGAGGGTCCCGAATCATGACCCCAATATTTGCAAACTCTTCCGTGAAAGATCCATATTCGCCTTTTACAAATATCAATAGTCATGAAATCGGCCGCAGGGGCCGCATATGCGTCGCATATGCCCGTGCGGCAGGTAGATCGAACCGATTTCATGAATCGGTGCTTTATGCACCCTCTCCGCATAAGCAGCTCGCATATGTCACGCATATCTCGTGATGATTGTTCTTTGTCATTTGCGGCTCTTTGGACCATCTGGGGAGGAAGGAATGATGTAATTTTCAAAAATCAGAGGTTCTATCCGGAAAATGTAGTAGCAAGTTGTCTTTCCTTTTATCGTTTTTGATCCTCAAGGTAATGTATCTTCTTAACAATTATTTTAGTGAATAGTTTCTGGCGGCCCTCTTTCTTCTCAAAAAAAAAATGTCACGCATATCTCGCATATGCCTCGCATACTGCTCCAACATCTCCAACTTTGCAATCCTCTCATTCATGTGCTTAATTCCGTAGATATGTCTCTTCCTCCATTCAATTGTAAGAATATGACATGCATTTGTAAACAATTGCAATGCATTATATCATTATATATGCAATATTTTAAGTTTATCTCATGATTGTTTTTATGGATATATACAATGTATTGTCAAATATTTTAATATATGTCGATTGAGGTTTTGCTCATGTAGTGCATATATGTGTAATGAAGTTTTGTTATCATGAATCATCTAATATGTGAAGTTTTTATGGCTAAATATTTTTTTGTGATTAAATGTTAAATATTAAAGAATATATACTCAACCATCCAAGATGAACCATTTTTCTTAGATCTTCTTTAACTTCACTTAGATACATAAATTCAGTAGTAATGTTATTCATAGATATTTATTTACTTTTATATTAAAAATTAGAAAACCGCGTAGAACCGCATATACCCTTCATATGCCCCTGCTTACCGCTTATTCAATATTCGGTGGCCTGTCCGAACGCATACGCATACCACTTTCCTGAACCTTGTCAATACGTAGATCCTATCCTTGTTGGAGATGACAGGCTTTGTCTAATGATGCTCGCAAGTCACAAAATCGAACTCTGCATTACATAAAGACAGAAGTGCGGGTTAGATTTTATAATGATTCTCAATTATCCGGAGCCTGAGTTAAACCATATCATCAACAACAACAAAACGATTTTCCACAAATAAGCAGGTTCAATTATATGGATTTTTTTACCTCCATTCAGGTCTATTTTGGATTATATCGGACTTAAATCTAAATAACTAAGATCATTCAGATAGTCTCATTTCGCATCTTCTAATTGATGCATCAACCGACCTTCTTTGTATATGACCAAACCATCTTAAATAATTTTCTCTCATCTTATTCTCTATTTGTGCTACTCGAACTTCCCTTCCGATCACATCATTACGAGTCTAATCTTTTCGTGTATGATCACTCCAACTTCATTTCTACTACTGTCATACTTGTGAATTGAATCGTATAAAAATAGAAAATAATTGTTACACTCCACATCTTAAAATTTTATTTGTACTACTGGCTCATTGTTCTCTAAGTTGCCACGAGCTCTCCTCTCAAACCTTGCATTTTCGACGAGTAGTTCTCTTCTTCTTTTCACTCCATACCAGTTGGTAATATTAGCTGCAACACTATCGCAATGAACACATTCAGAATGCCCGCTAGCCCAATATAATTTATAGTGTAAAAATGATAAATAATATATGTTAAGTGACGGATTTTGTTGTTCTCTTGGAAAATCTTTTTGGGTTATTTGTTATTCATCCATTCTATAGGTGCTCGATTAATGTTAACATTTAATTCTTGATGTCTTAAAGGTGTAATGCACATACTTTCTTAAAACTCTTAATAAGATATAATACGAGAATAACGAAGCTTAATCCTTTCCATTAATGAACTAAAATAGTATGCACTAAGGCCATGGCCATTGAGTAAAGAATTCGGGAGACTATCGAGTGTTCTTATTAGATATGTAACTAGTTTGAGCCGGGCCAACCTAAATTCGACACATTGTTTTTGGATCGAGCTTGAGCTTGGGCCGGACTTTGACAGATTTTTTCTGTACCCTAGCTCGGCGCATGGCCTAATGTATTAAATGAGCTTGGGCTTGGGCACTATACGACCATCAAATACCCCGACCCAATGCTCGTCTCTAAATATAATATATAATTGAATTGAAATATAACTTTAGGACTGAATTATAAAAAGATGAAAGGGAGCCTACTTTGTGAAGTAGGTAACCTTACCTACTTCACATCTATTTTTTGCAAAACTTTTTTATTTTTTTTGAAAAATGCCACCGTGGATTTTCATAATTATACCCCTCTAATATGTCATTCAAATTTTGTCAGAAACAGAGACTCCTACGGGCTCCATCCATAAAATGTAAAATACAACAAATATGTGACTGTTAAAAAATGACTGTCTGGATGGAGGCCGTATGAGTCTCTGTTTCTGACGAAATTTGAATGACATATTAGAGGGATATAGTTATGAAATCCACGGTGGTATTTTCAAAAATAAAAAATAAAAAATTGCTATGTGAAGTAGGTAAGGTTACCTACTTCACAAAGTAGACTCACTTTCCTCTTATAAAAAAGTCCATAAAGTAAATATTTGTTTGTTTACATCTATTTACATGCTTGGTCACAAAATCTACATCAACTTTTCTTTCCCTTTACATGAGCAGATACAAACTAAAATTGATAGAGATAATAATATCACTTCGATATCCACAAATATACATACTCGTATCCGTGTCTTATTTTAGTACATAAATTAAACGTACTTGAATATTTATTTAAATTTTAATATATAAATATATCTGTCATAAATTATTTTCATAAATATATTCGTATCATATATAACCACACCAAGTTCATATATAAGTGTATCCTATAAAGTATTTATTCTCTGCCCCATAGCTGATCCATAATCTTAGTATATTACGACATTAATTGACGTTCTTCCTTTGGAAATAAAATTTAAAATTATCCTAATTGTATTTCTTAATATACTATGATAGTTCCATTTTTTCATCGAAAACCATCAAATTAGAACCAAACTTAGAATCACATGCTAATTTATTCAATTTTTCTCTTTAATATCACAAGACTAAACATTGTTGGACATGGGTAATCAAAGGCCGTAAATAGAGCATGGAATTAGGGCATATATTTGCATGTTACACCATTGATGCACAATGCACATTGCTGTAAAGCAGGACTCTGCTATTAAATTGCTCTGATCGAGAGATCGGCCCACAGTGGAGAAATCTTACACAAATGTACAAGTAATAAATATCTCAGAAGAAATGTTTCCCATATTAACATCATAGCCATAGAAACACCTGCCACATGTTCCGTGGCATATAAAACTATTTGATCATAGCTTCAATATATATGCCTTACATAAATCCTAAAAAAATGTGTACAAGAAAAAAGGTGGAAATTATGTGCATATATTACCACAGAATTGGGAATCGAGAATAATAGGAGCCATTTTTTGTAATTTACCAATAAAACAATGATAACATGGGAGAAGCTAAGGGACATCACAGATTCACAAGCTGTCACCAGAGCATGGAAACAGAACAGATGCAATAGATGTGGTTTGCAGCATATGCATCCTGTGATGCTATGCTGCTCTGTTGCATCAAAATGCAAAATGCTCTGCACAGTTCATGGTCATATTCACGCAAAAATGGCCAATTCTGTATGAGTAGATTTTCTTCATATTACCATAAGATCCACTTTGGAATTTAGCTTATGTGGGTTTTTTTCATTATTTCCTCCAGTGTTCACAAACACATAGGAGTTGATCTAATCATGCTCATTAGTTTTGATTACATTATTAGGTCTTGCCAACAAATACAGCATCCCACAACCTGCCTTTGGCTACAAAATTATGGGGCTTTTGCCACTATTTGTTGATCAAATGAAATCTAATAATAGTATTATGCATTCACAACACTCTGAAAATGGAAACCAACTTCACTAGAGCATATACAGCAAATATTGGACATAAGAAAAAAGCATCAAGTCATGAAATAATGCCTTAAACGACATAAGAAGATCGTGAAACACGATCCTATGTCACGTGTGAAATTAACTTGGGGGCGAGAGGATTTTGTATTCACCTGCCTTCAGCATTGATCAACTGTGAGAAAACTTTGCTCATCGACGAAGAATCGTCACTGACATTCGAGACTCCCGGTCCCTGCACTTGTACAGTTGTGTCCATTTCCAGGCTGCTGAAACTTCGTATCTGCGGAACTATTTCGGAAATCAGTAAAGAACTGCTCACATCGTTCTCGCGGGAATTCAGCGCATCCTGCAGCTGCAGGGAGTACTCCAGATTCCACAAGATGTCTCCCATGGAGGGCCGATCGACACCATAATCTGCTAAACACTTCTCTGCAGTCTCTCCATACTTCCTCAGCGAGTCGGGCATTATAGTTCCCGCAAGTCGGGGATCAATGATTAGCTCTAGTTGGCCCTTCTTGAGCAGCTTCATAGCCCACTCGGCTAAGTTAACCATCTCCCTTGGGAGTGTGGGATCTATAACGGGTCTCGCGCATAGCACCTCGAGCAAGACCACCCCAAATGAATAAACATCAGATTTCTCTGTCAGCTGCTGCCTCCTGAAATACTCCGGATCTAAGTACCCAAAACTACCTTTAACTGCTGTGCTAACATGTGTTTGGTCCAATTCAGGACCGGTTTTTGAGAGCCCAAAGTCTGCAACTTTCGCTAGTAGATTCTCATCGAGCAGAATGTTTGCAGATTTGACGTCACGGTGGATGATGGCCTTCGCTTGACCTGTGTGAAGATAATGAAGCCCTCTGGCCGCACCTATACAGATCTCCAACCTCTGCTTCCACGATAGCGCTGGATGGTTCGACCCGTAAAGATGGCTTTTGAGAGTTCCTTTCTCCATGTACTCATAGACAAGTATCATCTCATTCCTTTCATCACAGTATCCGATCAAGGAAACTAGATGCCGGTGACGCAGTCGTGACAGAAGCTCTATCTCGGTGCGGAACTCGTTGATACCCTGCTGAGACTCGGGATTGCCGCGCTTCACTGCCACCTTGGTATCGTCCCTGAGCTCTCCCTTGTAGACCTTGCCAAAACCACCAACTCCAATGATGAGGCTCTCGTCGAAGTTATTGGTTGCTTCTTGCAAGGCGAAGAAAGGAAACGCGAGGCCAAGCGCGGTGTTCAATCCAGACGGGGTAGAGGTCAGCGTGCCATTGGAGAATTTGCTTCCGAACGTGTGAGATGTTCCTGCAGTTGTTGAGATGGGCAACCATGGCTTGGAGTTGCGTTTCTTGCCCTGCTTTCCTCTTCTTCTCGCCATGTAAAGAGTGCCGAAGAAAATGACTACTCCAAGAACTCCGAACACTACACCCAATATGATGGCAACGCGGGCTTTCGAACTTGATCGGGATGTTCCATCTCCGGAGCTCATACCGTCGAGACTACCGAGAGAGTTGTTCATCTTCATGATCTCGAGACCATTCAGAATCGCGTTGGCAACCACAAGCTGCGATGTCGAAGGGCCGACGCTTACTTGCAGCCTACCTGATCCATCACTGATTCCGACGACGAAATCCATGAAATAAGGAGCAGCTAAAGTGTTGGACATGACAGTCGAGAGATCAAGATCGCGAACGGCGATCGCGCTCCCGATATATACAGTGAAGAGGAGCTGATTCAACGACTTGCTAACGATATCACAGAAATGCAATCTTACAAAGTACTGGTAGCTGGAGTCCACGGGAAATTCCCAAGTGACGTTGAAGTTGCTGTTGGAGACATTGGCGACGGTCATCTCGGTGGCGGTGCGGTAGACGTATTGGGGGGCGATCTCCTGTGTAGCGCCACCGGAGGGGTAGTTGATGATCCCGCTGTAGGAGACGGGAGTGGCGAGGTTGACATTAACCAGGAAGCTGCGATCGGGGACCCAAGTCCTCCACAGGGTGTCGTTGGCGGGAGAGACCATCGGGCCGCCCATATTTACGCGGTACGCCGTCTCCAGCGCGGTGACAGGGAGCCCGTCGAATTTGCCCATGGGAACGACGGTATGGGCGTCATCGGTGACGAGATTGTCCGGCACAGAGATGACCTCGATGGCGCTGACGAAGGCGAAGGAGCCGGCGGAGGGCGTGAACCGGACGGAGAGAGCATCGGTGGTGACGTTGAGGAGGTACTCCCGTAGGGGATCGGCGGAGGCATTGCGCGGCTGGAAGTCGTTAAGGAGGGTGAAGGGCGGGGCGGAGACGGAGAAGCGAGCGGCGGTGAGGTTGAAGCCCTGGGAGACGAAGGGGAGGAAGTGGAGGCGGAGGAAGTGGCGGCCGGGCTGCTTGACGGGGAAGGAGTAGGAGGAGGGGGAGGCGAAAACGCGCGCGGTGCGGTAGAGGGCGGGGAGGTCGGAGGAGGAGGCGCTCGCGATGGTGGAGTCCGGGGCGGAGAGCGACCACGGGGCTTTGCTGCCGTCGGCGAGGAAGAGCCGCTGGTCGAGCGGCGTGTCGGAGGTGGAGCCGCAGTCCACGAGGTACTGGTCCGGTGGTTTGTACTGCGCGGATGTGGAGATGGAGAGGAAGGAGAAGAGGAGAGCTATCGCTGCTGCCGCGCTTCTGCTTCTTCTTCCTCCTCCTCCCATTCTAGAAGAGAAGAAGAAGGTAGAACCCTAAGCTTGACTTGATGTGGAAGGGGAAGAAGGGGGAGAGGGATCTGATGGTATCGTCTCATGTGACTATTACCTGAGAAAACGCCTCACCATTTTTCAGCTTAAACAACTTTAAAACGAAAAGGAAATAAAAGAAAACGGCACGAAACCAGGGTTTAAAAAACCGGACCGGACCGGCCGGTAGGACTAGTCGGATCGGGAACCGGCCCCGATCCGGTCGGTTCGACCGGTTCTTTGTAATTAATTTCAAAAAAATTAAAAAATAAAAAATCAGGTCTGACCAGTGGTCGGACCGGGTTGACTCGGATTGACCCAGTTTTGACGGTTTGATAATTTTCAAAAAATAAAGGTTAAATAATGAAATAATGGGGGTTTTTATCATGTATGCTCTTCTTAACTTATGCGATATAAGGTATGTCCCTCTTTTTTTTGGAATATACGTTATGTCAATACTTTCTTAGAGTAATTTTCTTGAAACAACTATAATAAATGATTATAGAATTATATTCATATATAATTCTAGAAAATGCGACTAACTTTGTAAAGTTTTACTCGAAATAGGCAATCATGTTATTCTATTTAAAGATTTGAAATTTATAATGATTATTTCATTGATATATAAATACATACTTACATATATGTATCTGATTTTATTGGTTAAAAAACCGGATCGATCAGTCTGATCAGTAAATTAAGTCCGGTCTGGTTTTTTCCGAGTCGATAAATATGATATGTCATGCTGACATCATCACCCGAAGACTGATCGGTTCAATGTCCGGTCCAGTTTTTAAAACCTTGCGCGGAACCTCCTCACTACTTTGTTGCAGAAATTTTGGATAAACTCCAGAAAGAAGAGTGACATTTACGTTAATTATTAAAAAGGTTCTGATCAAGAAAAAAATAAAATATGTTGACCTGTACTTCAACAGTGCATCGCTTTGATGGTTACAGTTATCAGTAGTTATTGCTTTGATTCAGACGTGCGCATACAAATGCAGTGTTACCATGGGAAGTAATACATTTTAATATTGGAAATTGTAAATTATATCCTTAGATATTTATCTGGAAATAAATAAATTATAATTTAAATATGGATATTTAATAAATAGATACACATTATATTAAGTATGATAATGATCTCATGATACTAACATTAATGAGATTTAAAAAAAGTTGAAATTGATGGATGATTAAATCGAAGTTACATAAACTACAAATATAACAAAAAAAAAGAAGATAATGCCGTATACTAAATTAATAAACTTCTATAATAAATAATTAAATATCGATAAATTTCTTCATGCATTTGAAAATGGAAAAAATGGGGATGGCCCTGCTCGACGTTTTTTTTTTATTTTTTATTCGAAATTAAGCCATGTATTTTCATGGCTAGATCACTCTAATACGTCATTCCAATTTCGTCAGAAATATATACTCATATGCCTTTTCATCTAGAACAAGTAATTTTAACAGTCCTAGAATTGTTGTAATCAACCTATTCTAGATGAAGAGAATAAGAATATCTGTTTCTGAGAAAATTGGAATACCATATTAGAGAGATATAGTGATGGGAATACATGGCTTTATTTTTGAAAAAAACAAAAAATTTTTGAAAAATAGGACGGGGTCAACCATATTGGCTGTCCCCAAGGAATAACCTCATTGATCCTTTAGAAAATAGAGGTCAATGAGGCTGCCCCCGCACCATTTTTGGTGTTTTTTTTTCTCCAAAAAATATCACCATGTATATTCATCCATATATCTCTTCTATATGTCATTCGAATTTCGTCAGAAACAGAGACTCATACGGCCTCCATCCAGATAGTCATTTTTTAACGGTAACATGATTTTTTAAATCGATACTATCTCGATGGAGGTCGTAGGAGTCTCTGTTTCTGACAAAATTCGAATGACATATAGGAGAGATATATGGATGAATATACATGACGATATTTTTCGGGAAAAAATGCCCAAATAAGGGGGCGGGACAGCCATGTTGGCTATCCCCAGGACGCAGCCCCATTAAATCCAGAAAATATGCCTATAATGCAATATATTATACATAAACATGTAACACATTTTATATATGTCCAAACACACAATGATACACACACAATATGACAGATTCGGTCACACGTATATCAAAATATGTATGCACCAAAAAATGTAATCACATTCGTATTTATATCAAGAAAATGAAAAAAAAACTCATATTCTTACATGCATATGCATATGTATCCATAAAAAAATAAAATTACATATCTATATCTATTTGAAAACAGATATGGAAATATCTGTGTTCCATTACATCCTTAATTATTATTGTATCCTTGAATTCTTCGATAATTACAATATACCATATAATAATTACAATGGCAGTGATATATAGCTCATTCGACACAGTATCGAAATTTTGAATTATGTAGATTGTGTATATATTATAATAAATTCTGTCATTGTCAATAAAAGGAATATCATTAGTAAAATACAACTTTGAAATCTCGATATCCCTTCAGATGAGAGATACGAAATAAACATATGAGATAAATAAGATCTATCTCTTTTTCTTGATCCGTTGATTTGAGGAATAACAAGTTCACAAATGATGTAAATAAAGATGTAATGAATAATTTAATTATGATGCAACTGTTTATCTTGCAACAGCAAATGATATTCGGCATCCAGACATTGGATCTCTTTATATTAGCTCCAAACATTCGAGTACTATCCTATAAATTGTCCAAAAATATTGTGATTACACTTATCATACTCCTGTCACCCCCTTAAACTTTCAAATTTGTTCCTTAAACCCGTGCGGGGACTTAATATTTGCTAGGGGTAAACATATAAATTTAGAAGGTATACGGGGTTATGAGATAAGCATGAAATAATTAGGATTAGATACATTTAAATTAAATGAGAGATAAAATTGATTGCGCGATTTACCAATCGACCCCAAACTTTGGATACCTTTCCGAATTTACCAAAAAAAGGTCGTCTGCCAAATATCGTGATTACATTTAAGCCCCTTGGTTTCTCATATTTACAATGCTGTATCTTGATATTGTCCGCTTTCAGATTACATATAATGGAGGTTTGTTTTGACCAAATTTTGATACAGAAACGATGGATTTTTTGTATCCAGATCTCTAAGGATTAACTAATTAATTGACATCTATCGACATGGACGTGCATGTGTTTTGGAAGCAAATATAGACGATCATGTGAACGTCCAACTCGGAGAGGACTAATAAATCAAATGATATTGACAACCGGTAATGAGAACAATAATAAAGTACGATATTATATCGAGATTGTCAAGTGGGATCGATATTACTCTCACAAGATCACAACGGCTATGGGTTGTTTGTTATTCGCAAAGCTGAAAGTTACACCACTCCTCTCCACGTACAGTTGTCTGCTTCCTGCCTTTATTTTGGACACATTTGTGTTTTCAACTTTTGAACTTTTCCAAAAGGGCTTTTTTGCACCTGTGTCTGTCTGAGATTCTGTAATTGCAGTTGTACCTTTTTATTAGTTATACCCTTACCTTTTTTTCCAATAACACGTGCCCTTCTATATTCTTGCAAAATTCACAGTTCTTTCCCTTTATAATCACAGGTATATGCCTATTTTAACTTAATGGAAGGTCATAACTGTAGCTTTTACAAGAATATAAGGGTACAAGTGCTATTACAAAGAAGACTTGGTATAGTCATAATTGCAGAATCTCAATAAGAGATACAAGTATAAAAAAACCTTTTTAATAACATTTTGTCTTTACTTATTTGGTAAATCTTTCCTCAAACCATTAAGGGACCATCAAATGGTTAAACCGCAAAAAATAAAAATAAATAAGTTATATTTACACCCATAATTCTAAGTAGTTTCGTAATTACCTCAGAAACTCTCGATAATCACGAATTACATGCAAGACTTTGCGTATTGCTTAACTCTTACACTTATAACTCCGTGTTAACTCCCATCCAATTTCCCGTCAACTATGACGGTAACCATCAAGTATTTTATATTTTATATCCTTTAACTTTCAATTATTTACAAATGAGACCTCCTCATCCCCCCTTCGTCCTCCAGGCAACACCCACCTCATCATCCAAGAAGCCTCCCATGCCTCTGCATGCAAGCCCCACCGAGCCCCCTCCCCCTCGTCGGCCCGCAAGTCCCTGGTTGGAGAGCAATCTCCCCCCTTCGTGCAAGCCCCAGGTTGGATCAGAGCATCCAACTCACCCCCCCCCCCACTGCTTGCCCCAGGTCAGAGCCCCCCTCCATGCTGGACCACAAGCCTCTGGTCGGAGAGCACTCACCCCCTTCCCCCTCAGGTCGAAGGCTGCCTGCCCGCAAGCCTGCCACAGGTCAGAACCCATGCCCGCTCGCAGCTCGCCCCGTCCCTGGTCAGAGCTCTTCCCACCCCAGGTTGAAGGCTTCCTGCCTGCAAGTCCACCTCAGGTTGGAGCCCCTGCCCACCTGCAGCCTGCTCGGCTTCATGTCAGAGCTCCCCCCCGCCCCCCGCCGATGACCCTCAGTCATCGTGAATTCCAGGATCGAACCCACCCATTCCTCTTTTTCTGTTCTTTTTCTTTTTATTAATTCCAACCATTAGATCACGGATGGGTTAGATTAACTCAGTCATCAGGTCGAGTCAATGAACTAAACTAACTGAGGGTTATAGTGTAAAACGGAATGGTTATTTAGGGTCTTGGGAGTAATTCGTGATTATCGATGATTCCTGGGGTAATTACAAAATTACTCAGGATTATAATGTAAATATCCCAATAAATAAATGGTCAAACTATAACTTTTCTTTATTTTTTAGGGATTTTTACCCGACAGACCCTATAATCTTTGCCAATAACCTCTACAACCTTTGAAACATCGATATTCCTCCCGAGATCTCGTAAACTTGTTAACCTTTACCCTACTGACCCTGCGGTTAACTTCCATCCATTTGACCATTAAAACTAACCGTATTCCGTTATCTTCCTTTACATTGTACCCAATTTATTAATCAAATTTACTATAAATACCACTGAGGAGCCCTTCCCTGGCATCCCCCTGCCATCCCTCCCGGCACCTGTCGTTGAGAAGCCCCGTCCCCGGCATCCATCCCCCCCATCTTTCCCTGCACCTGCCGCTGAGGAGCCCCGTCCTCGGCATCGTCGTCCCGTAGCCCAGCTGCTGCTCGTCGTTGAAGCCCCATCTCGGCCCGACCGCCGCCACCCCTGCTGGAAGCACCCCACCAGCCCAGCTCCTCGTCGAGCCCCCCTCCCCCCAACCCCGAAAGCCCACCTCCCACCAGCTCGTTGAAGCCGCCTCCCACTTGCTCAACCTCCCCCCAAAACCCGCTCCAGCCAGATCAAGCCCCCTCCCCCAGGAAGAGGATTTTTTTCTTCCCTTATAATTCTAGCCGTCCGATCACAGATTGGTTAGATTAACTCATTTTTAACCCAAGGAAGTTAACTCTAGATATGCCAATTTAACGGTAGGGTTCGTGGGGTAAGACGGAGTAAGTTTACAGGATCAAAGGAGGAATATCGATGTTTCAAAGGTCGTAGAAGTCATTGGCAAAGATTATAAGATCTGCCGGGTAAAAATCCTTTTTTTAACCACCACGTGACTTCCCCCTACTCGTCTGTGTGAGTTTCGTTAATGAGACGCGATCTAATTCATTAAATTTCCATCCAACGATAGAGGAAATAAATTTTAATATTATTAATATTTAGAATCCATTTTTTTTGTTTTTACTCATCGATTAAAAGTCGATAATTTATCTCCTTTTCATATTTTAGTAAAGTTATCCGGCCCGCAAGCAAAAATATCACAATTAACAGGTAACTAATTTGACTCGTCCATTTTGACCTCAAACTCTCAGGTATTCGTTTAAAAAGGATGGCTCGGGTACCCGCTATACTATGACCCGTGCTCCATATAAAAAATACGATGGATATCTGTGGGTACCGATTCGAAGCTAAGAAAGGCATGCATGCATCTACGAATGAAAATTATAAAAAAAATACATGCTTACATTTATTTGCTCTTATATATAAAACCTCTAATTTGTTTAATTGTTTATTTGATTGATTCTTGAGTTTAAATCAATCAAACAATAACATTGATCGAACATTGATTGAGGCAAAATAATAGCATACATCAGTCTTGAATACTTGTTCTCTTAAGCTAGTCTATTGACACAAAAGTAAGCACGCACATGGTAATATTGAATAACTATTTAGTACATATACACCGAACTTTAGAACTTCACGAATTCGGGTCGGGCTGTATTCAATAAAATTGTTGAATCAAATTAAATGAAGTAGAATCTCAACACTATTTTCGTGTTCTTGAACTGAATCAAACACGGAGACTGAAAGGTATGAAGATGGGATCCAACATGTGCCAGATTGAATCGAATTGAATCAAATTAAACACAAAGACCAAAAAGTATGAGTGTTTACGCCAAACTTTAGAACTTCAGAATCCAACACGAGCTGGATTGAATCGAATATAAATGTTTACTCGAGTCAGTAAGTAGGTGGTAATCCTAGAATCTCAGTAATGGTCAACATCTCATTTTGCTTACTAAATGGAAGCCTCACATCCGTTTTAGGGAGAGAGAGAGAGTATGATAGGGAGGAAAAAACAGATGCATAGCATAGTCCACGTTCAAAGAAAATCATTCCGATGAAACAAGCATGCGTTATAACATTTCTTGGTCCGCTTTTACTATCATCCACCTCGAAGATATCAAAGATCTGATATGTATCCAAGGCAGAGAGTTCAAAGGGCAGTAGAACTAGATATTTGGGAGTCAGGTACGCCTTTCTGCTGATGCCTATGGGTGGAAGAGGATGGAGCTGGTCAAAAAAGTCTTCCTCGCTCTACTTAGAGAAGCAGAGAGGAGGAGAAGCAGGATAATGAAAAATCACGAATATAAATATTTTAACCGTAAAATCAGTAAAAACTTTATTTCATTTTAATATTAAGTAATGAAATAGGGTAAAAATAACTGATCAATCTAATGTCCGAACAAATCAAATCACGAAGGAGTGACAACGAAAAATCCGTGAGTTTCAAAGTTGATATATAAAGTATATGAAAAATATAAATATCATTTTATCCTTTTATTGATACTTATCTATTAGATGAGCAGTTACCTTTTTCAAAAGGTGGCATCCCCACGGGTACCCATGGGTATTGATGATCGTGAATTTCACCTCTTTAAAATCGACAAGTTGTAGTATAGGAGATAAAAAATGACTCGTCAAAAACCACAAATCTTGAATATTGTGGAGAATTTTTACTTGGTAAGTCTACCAAGGTCGAACAAATAGAACGATGATTTTTAGTTACGTGATTTTAAATTAATTCAAGTAATGAATTAATTGCAATGTTAATATATGTGTTAGAAAATAAAGCAAAGAAAATGTAACTGAAATAAATTAAAGGACAATCGAGCATAGGATCTATGATTATAATTGATCCTCAAATAATGTATATGTAATCAATCCTTAAAAGAGATTCGCATATCAAAATAAAAAACTCCAGTGACAATTATCAAGAAATGCACTCATTTTGATTCTAGCCTGCAGAATACATGATCAAACATTAATGATTTGTTTAATCCCTGTAAACAATTCCTCCATGAAATTCTCAATTTATCCAAGGTATTCAATTGTTTTATCCTGGAATTAGCCAGTGCAGATTAAGTCCTCAAGGATTATCAACAATAATACAAGAGAGTTAATCAAATGTGAATCTTTTCAATCGAATCCCTACAAAATAGATCAATAAGTCTTTCGATGCAAAATAACATGGAATGTCACAAATCAGCCCGCATAGATCAAATTGAATCTCAATTAATATTCATCAATAAACATCCTCTAATCATTCCAAAAACTATATAAAGTGATAGAGCATTCAAAAAGCTTTGAAATGATATATTGTGCGCTAAAAATGGAGTTCGTATGAGAAAGATATGCAACAAATAAATTTCAGGGACTGAAATATAATAAAAATAAATATTTTCTTTTCAATGAGATCTCTGGAGGACTTATCAGTAAATATAAAAATCCTAGGTGTTTTTCTGTAATTTTTCCACAGGGGCATGTGCGAGGCACATGCCACTGCTGGCAGGGTCTTCTTGCAATTTCTTGAAAATGTGGGGCCCTTCGTGTAATTTTTCCATTGGCAGGTTGGATCAGAAGCCAAGGCTTGGGGGCTGAACCTCCACGTGGCAGGCTGCACGTGGTTCGTGTCCCTGAGGCAGTGGCGGAGGATGGCCGCGGACGATAGTGTTGCGGAGGCGACCGGGGATTGTAGGTGGAGAAGGGTCGAGCCGAGGTGGAGGTGTTGTAGGTTGTTGTTGAAAGGAGGTGTGGGTGAAACAGAGGAGCACTTGAAGAGAAGAAAAGGGAAGATGTCGCCTGATGCGTGGAGGAGATTGTCTCGACTCCAGGTCCTTGCCTCAGCCATGGGCAGTGCACGGCCAAAGCTTTGCTGACTGGAGTAGCAACATAGGATTGGGGTCCTCCTGATCACACCTAAGATGAGATTTTCGCCTGAGTCGTTGGCCCCTTTCACCGACCAACTTCTCGGCACTATCTGTCTCTCTCTATCTCTGTAGATATGGCAGATACCAAGGACGTCGGGGGTGGCAGAGCCTTATAAATGAGGGGAGTAACGATCAGAGGTCGAGGGGTCGCAATGGCTGGGAGGGAAGCGGAGGTGGCGACCGTTGCGGATGAGGGCAAAGGCGACGGTGATAGGGAGAGGGGAAGGGCGTGCGTAGGGAGCAGGTACGGGGCACGTGTCATGCACGTGCGTGCTGAGGAAGATGGTGCCATGTGTGTGGCACGTGCGGGAGGAGAGAGAGAGAGAGAGGCAGGTGAGGGTGGGTCACGTGCAAAGCACATGACCTGGAGAGAGGATTAAGTGAAGTAGAGAAGGGGAAAGGAGGAGAGAGGAAAAGGAAGAGGGAAAAAGAAAGAGAAAAGAAAGAGAAAATGAAATAAAAATAAATAAATAAAAGTTAGTAAAATAATTATAATAAATAAGATTAAAATAAAAGTTAAAAAAATAAAATTAAGGATTACATAAAGTAAAATAAATTATAAAAATTAAACAAAGATAAAATTTAAAATAAAAATATAAAGAAACAGTATATGGAGTCAAACGAAAAAGTGGTCAATGCAAAAATTGCTCATTTCGACGAGATCAACAACTTTCGTGAATGACCCAAATCAAAAGAGGTCAATTGTACAAAAAGTATTTTTGGAGATACTATATATATAATAAAATACGTAATATGATTTTTTTGTATTTTAATATGATTCAAATAAGAGGATTCATATGTATACAATATATACATAATTAATCTAATTTTTATAGATTTTCATAGATTAGATAATTGAAAAATAAAAGTAACAAAGATGAGGTATTACAGAGTATACAAAGTTAGACCTTCTTCTTTTCTTTTCATTTTGTGACTTTTAAGAATTTTGTTTTTGTATGTTGCGTTATATAATTAATCAAAGAATATAATAGAGAAAGAAATAGGTTAAAATAATGATTATCTACACATAAAATAATAAAGTAAAAAACACAGGTTATTTATTTACAACATTTTAACCCTAATTCTAGCATATTTAGTGAATGTTAACTACTTGATTTTAGGAGGTTTAATCATTAATTTATTAAGAGGATTTTGCTAAAACAATCATATAGAGTAGATAAATTGCAGATTCATTAGGTACCCAACATCCATTAGCATTATACGGGTACCCATTATAATTGGGTTCTTGTTGGAATGAGGAGGGCCAACCCCTGATGTAACACCCCAACCCCAAACATAGTGCCACATCTAAAACTCACGAAGTGTGGGTGTGGTTTATAAGTGATGGGGACTACTCTTTGACAACTTGGGCTTATGCATTTTGGGTGGTTGCCAATGGATCCATTTGGACCCGAACCCAACAAGTTGTCAGGGCCGGTTTTCCTCGATAACGGATTAGAGACATAAGCCCGGGGCGTTACAAATGGTATCAGAGCGGGTTCCCTCTGATAGTGGAAAGGGCTACCCGAGAGGTGGAGCTACCCCTACAAAGAGTTAGGCCCTGTTTGGTTGGAGAATAGGCCCTGAAATAAGGGGTCAATTCTCCTCCTGACACGGTTCTCAGTGGTACGACTATTCCCCATTATTCCATCTTATTTCACTCTTATTCCTATCTTTATCCCAACTTACTTACCTTTATTTCACCTTATTCTCCTTATTCTTATCCTCCAGTCAAACAGATAATAGACCCTTATTCCTCTTATTCTCCAACCTTATTCTTGCTTATTCTCCTACCAAACGGGCCCTTAGGAGGAAATGGCTACCCAGAGCGTGCAACCGCCACTATCACTAGGAATAAGTGATGGGTCATGTCACAACGAGGACGCTGTGAATATAAGTGGGGGAGGTTGTAACACCCCAACCCCAAACATAGTGCCACATCTAAAATTCACGAAGTGTGGGTGTGGTTTATAAGTGATGGGGACTACTACTTGACAACTTGGGCTTAAGCATTTTGGGTGGTTACCAACGGATCCATTTGGACCCAAACCCAACAAGTTGTCAGGGCCAGTTTTCCTCGATAACGGACCAAAGACCTAAGCCCGGGGCGTTACCTGACCTGACAACAACAGGACAGGACGGGTCACAATCAAATGGGGCGAGTACCAGTCCCATGGACACTCCTACCCACAATAGTGGAGTTTTGTTTGTAGAATGAAAAATATAGTTGGATTCAACATCTGAGTCCTTGTTGTAGACATCTTGAGGGATTCATCACCTTTGATTCACGACGAGAAAAACACCATCATTGTCGATCTTCGAGCAAAACCCGTCCCCCTGACAATTCCTCTATCCTCGTTAATGGAGCTCGAAGAGTATCAAGATCGAGCTCCACTGACGATGCCATTGTTATGTGACTTTTCCTCCTTGTACCACATACCTAGGAAAACATCAACCACTATCAACGTTGCCACCTCACCAGCACTTGTTTTTTACATCTAAACCTCCATGCGAGGCGATCATTAATCTCTCCCTTCACTACCATCGCCCAACTCTGGGTGCTAGAATCTCCACCGACACCCTCCTCACACCACGTCTTAGAGCTCCATGAGGTCCTCCACCCTTCCCTGACCACGAGAGTCACCATTACAGTTAGAGTTGGAAATAATAAATACATAGTTATGAAATAGGGTTTTTACAAGTTGTGTCCCTCTGAGATATTGCAATATCACTTATGTCCTCAGTTTTTTGGAATATAAATTCTGCATCTAACTTCTTCTACAATGATCATTTGTGCCCCTTAGGTTAGTTGTCGTACATCTATAATGTAAATGAACGCTAACTTTGGGGAAACAAGGGGAGTTAGATTAAAAAATAAGGGTTGAAAGATCTTCCACCCACTCCAGCCCCTTCTCCTTCTCCTCCTCCTCCGCCGCCCAATCCTCCACCTCGAACACCAGCACTAGTGCCCTTATATGTCTTCCGGTTCAGTAATGAATATGTATGATCCCTTTGAGAGATCGTATTACTCATATGCCCTGATATGTACACCAGCGCGCCGGTGTATAGACCTTGGTTAGGTCATCAACCTATTGGTCTGCCAAATGTACATACTCAGACATATAGTAACACATCTGTCTCCGGTCAGAGGATGTGTGCCTGTATCGTGACAACATACGATATAGGACATTGGTTATCTCGATCTCGTTAAGTCAACTCTTTGACCTAACTAATCTGACACCTCCGAATCTCTATTCCTATGCAGAGGACCTGCATCAAGAGGTCGGTCAGATATCAGCCTATGTGAGAAAGGATTGACATCTCCTACTCAGGTTGGAAATCATCTCTTAATAATCATTTGACGATACTTGATGAGTCCTCAATTTAACCCTTTAGATATTCATCCAAGCACCAGCCTCTATGATTCAATGGTTGAATCAACAATTGTATGATTATTAAGATGGCCATGGTACATAACCCTAATTGTACTAAGGGACCTATTATGTAAATTATTTATTCTTCATTTTAGATCGGAGAATGATATCTGCAATAACATTTATTGCATAATGGCTCGCCGTAGGCTCGCATGTCCAACATGTTTCGATAGCAGACTAGAGCCCTACTTTTCTCTCTTTCCCTACAAGACAAGAGTCCCACTTCCTCCTCTCCCTTCCTCCTTTCTGCACGCGACTAGAGCCCTGCTTCTCTCTCTTTCCCTACAAGACGAGAGCCTCGCCTCTCTCTCTCTCCATCTTAACATAGATATGCTATCTTCCTGCATACTCTTCTTCTTTCCCCCAACCATTCATGTTCTCTTTCCCCTATCCCTTTCTTACCTCTTTCCGTATTAAGTTTTTTCCACATTAATAACATTAACTTCTAAGAGCTTTTGCATTTTAAAATCAAATATTATTCAATTTTTAACATCCTTTGTAAATTGCGACAGTTTGTTCCTGCCGACACTATGTAATTGAATTAGTTAAACAAAATATAGTTTACACATTTCTTTATTGATTTTAGCATTGTTGTCATTTCTTTTGACCATAATTTTAAAAGATTATTCTTCCCTTCATTGATATTTATTCAACCCACTCAATTTGGATAGATACTGGATTTTTACGATTATTTTGAGAACAAGAAAAATAAAGAATTCAATTTTAATCCATTTATTTGTTTATAAATATATTATTTTATAGTGATTGTTGGACATTGATAATATTTTGTTAATTTTTCCTAGACATGATTAACGGGTACTTCAACAAGTACGGTGCTACCTTTGAGTTACAAGGCTTGGGGAAGCTCTTGCTCGATCATCTTGTTTCAGTCAGAATGAGTCCCCGGGACCCGTAGACACTCGACAGACCCGCAGGGAGAAATCCCGACTTTAGGGATTCCCCTCGTCTTTACTAAAAAAGCGAAAAGTCGGTCACGTATATAGAATTGAGAAATGAATGTGTTAAGCACCTCAGGTTTAGGCTGCCCCCTCATCCGTGACGGGGGTGAATTCTTCTGAATTATGAAGATTCCGGTAACAGAAGACTCAAGAATTGTCCTCAGAAGAGGCATGCCGACAGGCGGCTAGATCGACCGATAGGGGACGTAGTCGCTGAGGGAAGAGGAAGGAGCGCGAGCGCACTCACTCTAACGGCGTACCTTTCGCATGATGGGTCACCTTTGATCTGAAACTCCCCTTTCATAGACCTCTGTATATCAAACTCTTCTTCTTAGTTTGTTTGGTTTAGATCATGATCATCAGATCCTGCTCGATTCAAAGGCTTCCCGCTCTCAGTCCATTACTGAGAGAAGAGGTCTGCTTATTTTGTTGGTCCGCTTTCACTATCATCCACCTCGAAGACGTGAGCAAGTCCTTCCCCCCGCATCTCAGACCCTCAGTAGTTCGTCACTCGCTGCTGGAGTACTGAGATGGGAAAGTACCTGACTCCGTAGATGTTTGATCCTTCGCATGCCTCAG
This sequence comes from Ottelia alismoides, assembly GCA_037367405.1. NCBI lineage: Eukaryota > Viridiplantae > Streptophyta > Magnoliopsida > Alismatales > Hydrocharitaceae > Ottelia > Ottelia alismoides. Next base: position 16,911 of record JAZKJV010001770.1, on the reverse strand, counting down.
ACCCCCTAAGGTCATAGCGAATGCACCTCACACTCCTCTGTCTACATGTATCCGATAACAAGTCATCACTCACAGACTCTCGCATATATATACGCGTGAGGGTCCTGAATCCTACCCCTTCCTTTCTGTTGTTGCCAGCGCTTTCCCGGGCCGAGCCGGCATTTGAAGAAATAGAAAAGAAAGAAAAGGGCAAGCGGCTGTAGGTACTTGCGCGACAAAAAAAGCACGGACGAGCCACATGCAGGGAAACTTGCACGTGTGGTTCTGGCCGGAGGCCCCGGTATACTGTACTAATATGTGTAGGTCCCTAAATTTCCTTAACTTGATCCTCCGTACATTTTTATTTAACTAATTCAATAAAAGTAAAAACAACCCATAGAATCATCTTTTCGAAGAGTGGAACATGAGTAATTTCCCTCATGGGCAACCCTGGGTAAATATTTCCCCATTTGGTATGCATTGAAAATAATTCCCCGAATAGGTATATATAGGTGAATCATTTGAAGCTCATCTCCGCGTCATTGACAGCGACAAACGGCTAATAGTACTTTATCTCATAATATACATAGGACACATCTGTTGGAGTTGCGTATATGTCAGTAAAACATAACGAGAAAATAAAAAGGACCTTTTTTGTTGGGTTTCCAAAAAAGGGTTTTCTATCAGTTGTGCCTCTTTAAGATATTGCAATATCAGTTATACACATTTCTTTTTTGGAATATCAGTTCAACCCCTCACTTTATCCTCAATGATCACGTATGCCCTTTGGGATAAATTCTCATCCAACCCCATCCCAAACGGGTGTTAACTTTGAGGATGCAATGGTATTGGACAAAAAATCATGGGCAAAATGGTATTTTTCTTCTCATTTTGTTCTTCTTCCTCCATCCTCTTCCCCCTCCTCCGACTGCCTCTTCCTCCGCACCTCCCTCTCCTCCTTCGACCACCTCCTCCTCCACCCTCCCCCCTTTAGTTCCTTCTCGATTTACAACATGAATATTGCTGCTATAGCTCCTGCTCTCCCAGGTAACTCCTCCTCCTTCCTCTTCTTACCCTACTCTTATTTTCTCTTTCCTCGTTGCATCTCCATCCGTAACCAAATCACTAAAATTTTTATATTTTCATGGATAAATCACCCCTTCCCATTTTAAATATGTTTTTTTTTTCCAAATTTTGAGCCACTTTTTTTAACCAATTAATCAAACATTTGACGCTCATAAAGAAATCTCTAGAAATCCACTCTTAGGGATTTCCATCTTTTTCTTATTCTTTACTCTTCACTCCTCCTCTGCACCCACTACACATCTACACATCATCATCATCATCCCTTCACACATAAAACATCCATCTTCTTCCGCAGTCCCTCTACCTTACACACACTTGAATTCATCATAACAAACACACACATACACAACATACCATCAGCTGCTGCTTCGTTTTTCACTTGGAACCCAACAGAGCCGAGTCCCTTCACTCGAGCTGGAGGTCATGGTTGAAGGTTGAACAGAGGAGAGGAGGTTGAGATGAATGGCTTGGCAGAGGAGGAGGACAATTATGTCCCTCGTAGACCTGGCCAATGGGTTGGGGGCTCACCCACCCCGCTCACTCATGGGCCGGACTTGGGCCAGGAGATTTGGGTACGGGACGGCTTGATCCGACCCGTAAAAAATAAAAATATATAAATATAAGCTGAATAATATATGTATTAATATGATACACTTCAAGTTTTTTCTTATGTGACACTAGCTTTAAATAAAATTTAATAGTTTATATGTCAAGTAACATGTAAAATACTTATATTAGTTATAAAGTATAAATGGTAACTAAAATCACATATTCACATATATATATATATATCAAATACCATTAAAAAATCAATGGAAAAATAATGAAATAGATCATAGGCCGGTCCATGGCGGGCTTTGGACCAAGGTTTTTGAACCTCAGCCCGTTCGGTCCGGCCCATGGGCCGACCCGGCTCGCATTTTGACCAGATCTAGTCCCTTGTATTGGATCCCATGGTTTGAATAAATTATGGTTAAGTTCAATTCAATGACGGCCAAGCTAACAACAAATGATGACGGTACAAGAAGTCGAGTGCACAACTGATATTGTAAAAAAAGGAGCACAATTATAAAGCCCTTAAAAAATCCGACAAAAAAGTCATACGAACTGCATTACTTGAGATATCGATATTTATTTTGCTTTCTGTTAGTATCTCCTGAGATAAAGTTTTTTTTTTTAAAAAAAAGGATTATAAACTTTGGAATTTCCTCCTCCATGTCGAGCTATTTTCCTTTCATATTCCACACCTAGTACACTTATACATCATATCTTCCTCTTTGAATAGTAATTACTATTTGTCTCTAGTTCATGTTACTTCTTCCAAAATAACAACTTATTCCGTCTTTCACCATATTTCTACATTTTTCAAACTAAATTAGAATATCCTATGGAAATCGGAAATAGAGTTCATTAGTTTTTATTCTCCATCATTATCACGTGTAAAAATATGGTTCATAAATATATCTCGAAAGAAAGAATTTTATCACTCGTGCCCATCTTAACTTCTACAATTTCAGTTATGCCCACTCCTTTTTGGAATATCAATTGTCCTTGCCTTCTTGCAATTTTATGACTTTTATCCCTCGAGTTAGCTCACGTCCATCCACGTCCCAAAAGAGCATTAACTTTTGGACAGAAGGTGACTAGAAACAATACCTAGGGTAGATACATCCTTCTCCCTCTCACCCTTATGTGCCATTCACCTCCACCTCCCACCTCCAACCACCACCGTTGACCGCAACGAAGCTTCATCAATCAGAGCCTTTGTCCTCTGCAACTTGAATTGTCGAAGAACTGTAGTAGCAACATTGATTCATCGTGGTTCTTGTAGCAGATCTCAGGGCTCTCTTCGAGCTACAACAGCATTGCCGCACGTCATCTCCATCGCTCCTCCATCATAGAGGTGTTTGATCAAAGAAGGAAGCAGCTTGAGGACCATTATCGTAGCCATCGCCCCTTTGCACCTCGCTTGAAATCGAAAGAACCATGACCCCTATGTACAACAACCATCGATCTGCATAGGGCTTGCATCCAGACTGTTGCTCCAAGCCCAAAGCTCGCCCCTACCATTAGACCCTCTAAACTCATCTCCCTCCAACACCTTCTTCCTCTGTCTCCCACCTCCTCAACCTCCCTCCTCCTCTGCTCCCATCCCCCTCTTGTCCCTTCAAGCTCTAGGCACGAACTAGAAGGGGAATGGAGAGATGGATTGAAGATGAAGAGTGAGCTTTGGAGAGGATCTGGGTAGATAATGAAAGAGGAGAAAGGAAGAGGAAAAAGATGGATGGTGGCACAACCTAACCAGAAAAGAAGAGAGATGGAGGTAGTGGTATAGGAGGTTGGGGTTGAGTCTGTGCAGTGGAAGGGGAGGTCGAGGTAGATGGGCTTGCTGGAGGAGGAGAAAATGGTGGATTTGTTTTAACTGTTATACCTCTCTTAACCACACAAAAGTTTGAATAAATCATGATTTACTTCAACTCATTAAGGTTCAAAATAATGGAAGTGCACAAATGATAACAATGCAAGAAGGCAGGGAGACAACTGATATTCCAAAAAAAGGAAAGGGCATAACTAAAATTATAGAAGCTAAGATGGGAAAAAGTGACAAAATCCCTAAAAGGAATCTAGGGATATTAAAAAATGATGTTTATACTTGTACATTTTCATTTTTTTTCCAATACTACATGTGCCCCAATCTTTTTTGCAATTACATTCGTACCCCGATATTCTTATTTAATTCACAACAATGGCCTTCCATTAAGGTCAAGATTGCAAAAGTCGGTAGTTCTTATTCATTCGATCAAAGGAATAATTGGCAATTGAGCAATTAATCAGACTTAATCGAACTTTACATGTGTTCCTGTGCATTTACGTAGATACAAACATTTGATATGCTTTCATAATGAAATAAAACAAACAATTGAACTCAAATCGAACATTAAGCTTGAGTTTACCTTTTTTTAAAAAAATGAAGGCCATCTATAGAAAATCGACCAACAGGTCATTGATGTAATCCCCACTGACTAGACTAATCGGCCTAGTCAATCGTTTTTTACAACTACGATGGGTGTAATATGAGGGCATAAGCACAAAAGGACTCTAAATGCTTTTGGAGATCTCCAAAGGTTACGACTATAAAAATCCCTGAAAAAAAAAGGAAGGAGAAGAAAGTGCAGATGCCAACTAAGACCACCTTAACGTGTGCAGGAATACAAGCGCGGTTGGGTTGAGGAAGCGTGCGATGGATCGATCGATCTGGACTGACCGAACCCCACCATGTTGGGGGTGAGCTGTTTCCGGTCCAATCATTTGGTAGCAATCGCACGGGACCAACACCACCTGCCCATTGGCGTGCCGGACACCTCTTTTGCATTGCTGTATCCAATACCACCTTTTTTAATCATCGCCGTGTCAACTGAAGCCGTGACAGTTCGGTTTAAAGTGTCTATCGAGTTCAACGAGCCGAGTTAGCTTCAATTTGGACTCGAACTCGATAAGAAATTAAGCTTCGAACTCGGATTCGATAAGGGTTGAGTCCTAGATCACCAACTCGAACTCGAACTCGTCGAGTTCGAGCTGACTCACGAGCCTCTTATCGAGCCACGAGTTTCTGAGCTGGCTCACGAACCTCAAAATGAGCTGACTCACGAGCCTCTTATCGAGTCATGAGTCTCTGAGTTGGCTCACGAGCCTCAAAATGAGCAGGCTCATGAACCTCTTAACGAGTCATTGTTCCGTTTTATACATTAAATTATGCAAATGCCATTCGTAACTTTTGATTTTTTATACTCTTTTCTGTAGCTTTTTGGCAAGCAAAATGTTTACCCCTATTTTATATCAAACTTAATGTGGAAGTTTCGGTATATATATTTCAACTTTTTATTAAGAGGGGAAATGAGTTATCGAGTCGAATTTCCGAGTTGAACAATGCCCAACTCGGACTCAACTCGATAAGCTAACGAGCCATAAAATCCAACTCGTGCTCGAGCTCATTAAGGTTTCGAATCCGGCTCGTAAGCCCTTAACGAGCCGAGCCCTAGTTGAGCTCATCGAGCTCGAGCTTTCTTGAAAGCTCTAGTTCGATTTCCCTTGGATTTCACATGCCATTCCTTATCACAACTGCTTTGTGTTCTCAATCGTCGAACATTAGTGATGGAGAGATTATTTATTTTGTTAATGTGATCATCGGTGTCTCTTCTGGATACACAATATCAGCTATGTTCTTCTTTTTTTACAATATCAATTGTGCCCTTATTTTTGTTTAGCAATTAATATTTATACCTCTCAGGTTAATTTGTCGTTACTGAGATAAATCAAATCATTGCTTATACAAACTAAAGTGTGATTTTGTAAAATTTTCTTAGTGCTCCTAAAATTTTATGAAAAATTCAGTTATACCCTTTTTTTCTGTCCAATTATACATGTACTCCTGAGAGAATATACATTTGGAAAGTGAATGGGCAGAAGCAAACCCGAAAGTGAGGGGTATAGTTTATATTGCAGAATCTAAAAGGACACCACTGTAGGATATATCACATAAAAAGAGCCTAACTATTCGTAAACCGTAATCTCTCAAACAAGGACCTCATTTGCTAATGTAACAAACAATCAATTACCTGATCTTATTTTGTCTTAAATACATGTACATCTTCATTAACTCCCGCAACTAGGTGTGTAAACAAGCCGGACTTGAGCAGACTAATCCAAGCTCGGTTCAGTTCGTTTAGCATACTTTCAAGCTCGGGTTTGTTTCGAACTCGATAAAATGAAAACTGTAATCAGGTTCGGTTCGGCTCGTTAAAGGTTCATTTAAGAATACGACGTCGTAGCCTGCATGAGAGGGTTTTGTGAGAGTTTCGGGAATATGGAATAGGGACTTAGGGAGTGGATGATTGGATAGGTTTGGAAAATAGGGAATAACCCTTATACTATGATAGAATGTCTTTTTTTCCTTATATATATACAATATGTATGCATATATACTTTTATATATGTATGTGTATATATAATCAAACTTCTAACGAACCGAACCTGAGTGAACCTATATTTTTGAGGTTTGATATGTTTATTTAATTGAGCCCAAACGCGTGTTCAAGTTTGGTTCATTTATTGTCAAATTGAATCTTGAATTGAACTTTTAACGAACCGAATCTCAGCGAATGAGTGTTACAACCTAAGAATTTTCTAACAGCTCTACCCGCAACCCTTTTATGTTTATGGTAGTGTTTTGAAAACCGAATCAGACCGACCGGTTCGACCGATCCGACCGGTGAACCAATCCGATTAATGCCAGTTCGATTTGATTATTCAAATTTTAATTAACCCATCCGATTTAACCTATTTTTTTGACCCGATTTAATTACTGGCAGTGGGAATTGAACCCATGACTTTCGGTTACCTATTACAAACTTCTAACCAACTAAACTAACACACTTTTTTTGCATGTATTAGGTTTTAAATATAATTAAACTGTTATCATGTTATAGAGTATCTAGTCCAAATAATATATATATATATATGTATGATATTTGACGGTGTATGAGAAACAATATATTAAGTCCATCATTCAGTTGAACCGATTTGATTACATGGTTCAACCCGATCCGACTATTTCAATAAAGTTTCTGATTCGATTTCAAAAACCTTGGTTTACGGAATACTAGATGTTGATAGTCCAGTGTGCACTTAAGAAATGAGATAACCTATTGGGAATTGACGCGTAATTAGGATATTTTCTAGTTTACCAATTATTTATGAGCGTGTCGATGGACCAAGCCTAATCGATTAGGGTAAAAAGGGCAATTATCCGATTGGCCCTGCCTTTCACTGTGTTGCAATTTTTTAGTCCTCAAGTTTGGGTAAAAAGGGAATAGATGTGTTGACTCGTAATCCACAAAGTTGTCAATACTTTTCAAAGTTAGAGAGTGTTTTATAGGACAATATTGAAGTAGTTCTTTAAGGTACGTCAACTCTCCTGTCTTGTCCGTTCTTTAATCAAGGATGCACAAAGACGGAGACGGATCTATAATATATGTCTTTATTCATTCCTATCAAATCTGCGTTGTTTTCTCCTCTTGCCGAATAGTGATGAGGACATTATTTATTTTGTTAATTTGATTTGGGCTTATCGATCGGATTTTTTTATGATTGTGTCCTTTTAGATCCTATAACAGCCAACATGGTTGTCCTGCTTCATTTTTTTGGCAATTTTTTTTATTTTTTTTGAAAAATATCACTATGTATATTCATCCCTATATCCCTCCTACATGCCATTCGAATTTCGTCAGAAACAGAGACTCATACGGCCTCCATACAGACATGGTCGATTTTAAAAATCCTGCGACCATTAAAAAATGACGTCTGGATGGAGGCCGTAGGAGTCTCTGTTTCTGACGAAATTCGAATAGCATGTAGGAGAGATATAGGGATGAATATACATGATGATGTTTTAAAAAAATAAAAAAATTATTGCAAAAAATAGGGTTGGGGCAGCCCCATTTTTCCCATATAAGTTATGCGTCTCCTTTTTTGCAATATTAGTTGTGCCATGCCTTTTTGGGTAATTATAGTCGTACCGCTCAGATTAGTTTTATTGCAAGTGAGATAAATTAAATCATAGTTTATACAAATTAAAATACAATTTAGTAAATTTTCCTTACAATTGTTCCCCTGTCATTTTCAAAAAATCACACTTTGTACCTTTTTTTATTTCTAATTACACTTGTACCTCTGAGATAACGTCTACTTGAGAAGAGGAGGGAAGCAAACCTGAGGGGCACGATAATTAATTTCTCAAAAAGGTAAGGGCGCATGTGATATTGCAAAAAAAGGAGGGATATAATTTGATATTATAGAATCTAAGTTAGTACAAATTAAAAAAACCCTCAATCACTTCGAGTAAATTATAGAAAAATAGTTCAACTATTCATTAATTCTCAATTATGGGTTTCATTTTTCAAATATAACAAAGAGACCAGATCTTTTTTTTGTCTGAACTTACTTGTCTTTGTAAGCTTCTGCAATCCTTTTGTCAATATACATAGTGTTGAAAGTTCAGCCCTCTCTATGTATATTTAAGAAAGGATTTTTTACAATTGTGTCCCTCTTAGATTATACAATATCAATTATACCTCTCTTTTTTTGCAATATCAGTTGTACCCCTACCTTCTTGGACAATTAATAATTGAGCTCCGTGGGTTAGTTTCCGTCCATTCCATTCCCAAAACAGACATTCTCTCAAGGGTACAAGTGTAATTGGAAAGAAAAAGGACAAAAGTATAACTTTCTGACTATTGTAGGGGCACAACTGTAAGAAAATTTTACTAAATCAGATTTTGATTTGTATAGATCATGGTTTGCTTTATCTCACTAACGAAAGGTCACAAGTGATAACAGTGTAAAAGGTAGGGGCGTAACTAATTGTAAAAAATAAGAGATCGCATAATTGATATTGTGCTAATCCTTTGAGGAAAAAGACACTGAACGAGACACCTAATTGGGAATTGAAGCATAATTAAGGTGCATTTTCTAGTTTTACCAAATATTTATGTGCACATCGATGGACCAGGCCTAATCGATTCGGTGACCAGGCCCAATCGTAATGAAACGAGCCTCTTAGAAAATGGAAGGATTTGATAGATTCGGAAATTTCGATTAATTTCACGTCTGATTTGCCTTGCCTTCCATTATTTTGCAAATTTTTAGTCCTAAAATTACGATAAAAAGGGAATAGTTATGTTGACTCTTTAAAGACAAAGTAGTCGATACTAAATAAGGTTTGGGTGTTTTATAGGAAAATATTGAAATATTTATTTAAGGTACGTCAACTCCCCTGTCCTATTCAGTTTTGGCGTAATGCATATTTGCTTATTTTTCTTCCTCTTCCTAAGAATGCGTCCATGGTGATTATGAAAAGGGCTTTTTACAATTACAATCCTCTTAACCGTTGTAATATCAATTTGCCCCTCATTTTTTTACAATATCAGTAGTGCCCCTTCTTAGAAAATTCAGAGTTCTGACCTTTCATTAAGGTAAAGTGGAGGCACAACCGATATTACAAAAGGACAGAATTGAGAATTTTGTAAAAATATAAAGGCCCGACTATAAGGTAAAAAAGAGAAGCATAACTGATATTGCAGAATCTAAGAGGAACATAACAATAAAAAAATCCTCACCACTATCAACTATTATCTTCGATATTCTCAAACACAAGTTTTTCGATATTGCATTACATATAAGTCGTCTTTTTCCAATGACTTAGAGACCGATCCGAAGCATGAATAAAAAATCTTATTGAAAAGGTAGGATCAAATTGAACCGTGCAATCAAACTTGTTCAATCGAATGTTGACATCAACATTCTTTAAAAATGAATTGAACTGACTAATCAAATGGAATGAATCAAAAGATATATATAAAATAAACACTCGAATATATCTGAAATAAATATAAGATACACAATCAATGCATATAAATATCTTACGTCATCTATACAAGAAGTTATGATGTCGTAGTTGGGTAGGAGTTTAAGATTGTTCAACTCCTCAATACTATTTGAATAAATTCACGGTTGAATTTTGGATCAATTACAGTTAAAATCAGTTAAACTGGAATTGAAATAATCATTTAAACCACTATTTTCACCGAAATGGAAACATTTGAACCGACCCGGTTAATCGGATCGATCCAAGCCAGTTTATCAATCGAATAAATTCATAATAGAATTCCGCATCAATTCGGTTGAAGCCGATTAAACTGGATTTGAAATAATCATTTAAACTAGTGGTTTCACCAAGATGGAAACATTCAACCCAAACTAGTTAACCGGACTGATCCACCAGGACAGAAAGACCCTATGAGGTTGTTCCTTGTATTAGCTTTGGGCCTTTCCTGTGCAGCTTGTGTGGAAGGCGAAGGCCTCCTTCCAAGGGGGCTCGAGCTATCGGTAAAATACCACTCTGGATTAGATTTGGCACGTGTCGCAATATCATGATGTTTCCGCAACTCTGGAAAGTTGCGAGGAAGTTGAATAGATGTCAAGACCTAGATATATCCTTGTTAACAATTGGAAGTAAGAATAAAGAAATTTGGATAGATGTTTTCAACCAGCCACCTTCAACACCGAGCACTCGCTCGTTTATTACCTATATTCCGAAACCCAGTAGATGTTGATGAATTCCAACAAGCTTGGAGTTTAGCACCAAGCTCCAAATTTCATGGTAGTAGTACTGGAGTTTAGCACCAAATTTCTACATAATAGGTTTGTAGTTTGACACTTGTGCTTCCTTTTCGTTTCAGGTGTTTGCATCTTGATGAATATGTCAAGCTTGGAGAAATTCTTCCTTGCTCTCTTTTTAGCTTCGTAATTTATGTCCAAGAGATGCATATAAACGGTGTTCTCCCGGCCTATGAAATCTGCTACAAACTATGACAAGTATCTAACTCTATTGTGCTTCACCGACGACATAACCTTTTCAACTCTTTCCTCTCCTGAGCACTACAGGACCCACCGCTGCTGATGCAACCGCATTTCTTGGCCTTCAGCATCTCGCAGGGTAGTGGGTCGATACGATGAGACTTGCAAAATCTCTATCCTTTGTACAACTATGTCTCCTACTTCTTATGACTATATCCAATGCCATTGTGCTTCACTGATGGCAAAAACTTTTGAACTCTCACGGCTTTTTGCCACTACCAAAACCCGTCACTCCTGAGGCAACCACATTTCTCGATCTTGAGCATCTCATACTGTAGTCGATCGATCCTAGTGGGACATGTAAATCTCTATCCTTAATGCTAACTGCATCTCCTAAATCAATTATCTAAGGTAACCCACATTTCGGAGATCCCATGGTAGGCTGCTAGAGCCGGGCTCTATCTCCATCCTCTTGCTAGTTCATGAAATTCACAAGAACGCCTCCATAACAACAGCTCCTTGAAGACCATCATGCACGGTAGAAATGCAGCATGTTTGCACTCACTGGAGAAAGTCTGTGTATGTTTAGTATCAATTTATCATCAAAAAGGGGCACACAAGTAAAAATCCTGAGGATGTGATACTACTACGTAAAGGGTGTTTCTATTCTGTGTTTAGTAGATCTACGTCTCGCATAGATAAAACCAAACAAAACTAAAACAAGCTTCTTCCTGCATTAAAATAGTCACCACAAGGATTTCTTGGCTCCGAACAAATATGTGCCATGTACAGCAACAAACCAAAACAACACAATCATATCAGTAGTTAATCGAGAAATAATTCAACATATGCCCATATAAATGTAATTGTAATTGATTAACAAGAATTAAATTTATGTACTCACATTTAATATCTAGATCTATGATATTAGGAGAAATACAAAGACAATTGTCAAGATAAAAGCATCAAGAAAAATAGGGAAAATAGAAATTGCCTGGTAAAAAAATGCAACAAAAGGAAAAAAACGGAGTTGTAATTCTTTTTTGAAAGAAAAGGGGTTGTAATTCTGATTTCTAAATACAGGTGATTTGTTTTTATAGAGAGATCACAAGTTTTGATTTTTGAATTGGTTTTTATAGAGAGATCACAAGTTTTGATTTTTGAAACTAGGATTCGTTAATCAGATGATAGTTAGTATCATCACATTAATTTAAATTCAAAGATTATTCGACTGGTCGTGGCTAAAAACGCACCCACAACCTAAAAGCCTGCTCTAATCGCTGAACATTGAGCACAAAGATCCGAGCACTGAACACCGAGGATCGAGAATACACCGCCAAGTTCCGAGCACTTAGCCTAATCCGTCTCGATATGTGTTTACAATTTAAACGCACACACACACACAACACATGCCCACGTGAGTTAGGAGAAGTCACTTTACAACATACATCACTTGAAGATTTGGCGTATCCTATGTGGTACTAAAATGTCCGCATCAAATTAAGATATTAGATTCTATCCATAAATTCAACAATTATCCACGCATCCACTGACAAAACATATATGCAGGAAGAAGTCAGCTTCCCACAATCTTAATTTCAGTCAAGGTTTCACCGCTGCCAGAAAAAAATGAAACTAGGTATTCAATTTTAGTCTCTGTAGGACGGTGCCACCGCTGCCACAATCTTACTTTCAGTCAAGGTTTCTCCATCCCTAGTAGACGGTGAGGAAGTCGCCTATATCTCAGTGGCTGATGCTGCTTCGCTGGAGAAATCCTGGGTAAACACAATTGTCTTCTATGTCCTTGGAAGAAAGCCTTTCAGGAAACTCCTTGAAACCTTCGTGGCGCGAGTCTGGAAACCAACTGGGGCATATCAGCTGTTCCCGCAGGCAAATGGTTCTTCTACCTCCAAACTAAGCTCGGAGGAAGAATGCCAGCGCATCCTTGGCGGGGGTCCGTGGCTGTTTCAGGGGCGGTTTATGGTTGTGCGTCGATGGGACTCGGCCATGTGCATGGAGCGCGACTTCCTCTCAGAAATACCACTCTGGGTTCGCTTTCATGGACTTAGTCTATGTCATTCCCCCTATTGGTCCTCAATAAGCTTGCAAGCCTTCTGGGGACCCCCCTTTACATGGATGCGGCTACTTCCAGAGGGCAATGCGAGGGATATGCAAGATGTTGTATCTCCATCCATGCTTCTAAGATCATTCCCCCGGCGGTTCCCCTTGTATTCCACTCAGGTTCTCGCCAAATGGTGGGGGTCGAACTGGAATGGCGGCCCCCAAAATGTGGCTCCTGCATCTCCTTCGACCACTCTGAGGCCTCCTGCCCTTTTGCTTTTGCGCCACAGGAGGAGCGCACCTGGGACGACAAGGCCACACAACCTAATGGCCATTCGGAAGTAGGGGGAGAGTCGGGCTCCGGGACGGCTAACCAAGGGAATGTTCCGGTGATGGACCCTGACAATGCAAATCATACCGATGTTACAAACATTACTGGAAAGATGACACACCGACCGATCAAGACCCTAATCTGGGTGCCTCAAACTTTTTCACCGCGGATGCGGCGGATGGGATCCCCTTCATCAACCAGAGCCAAGGGCCAACCAAATGCCAAAGGGCGCAAGCGTGGTCCGGGACGACCTTTCTCCGCCTTCCCTTACGGATCAAAGGCCATGCTACAACGCCCTGCATCAACGCACAAGAAGCAAACTTCTTCGGGTAGGCAGCCTACTCGAATGGACCAAGGTGAAATACCCCTGGACCTCATGCCCCATCCCCTGACTGCTCAAATCTGGGAGGCTTTCCCTCAACTCAAACGCCACCGCACAGCAACATCAAGAACTGGTGGTGTCAAACCCGGATTGGCACACCTGCACGTAGGGGTGCACATGGATCGGATAAAATCCGCAATCCGATCCAATCCGATGTTATTGGATTGGATTGGATCGATTTATCTAGCCAATGGATTGGATCGGATTGAGATTTTGAAAATCCGTTAAATTATGGATTGGATTGGGTCATTGCCCAAATCCGATCCGATCCAATCCGTTAATCCGTTAACAAATTAATAAATATTATATATAATATTTCATCCATACAATTAGTGGCTAGTGCAGATTTATAGTTATACATATGTAAAATAAAATTTCCCACCACCATATCTCAATCCCACCCCCAATCATTGTAACTTCTTTTCTATTAACTTTTATTATCCAATTTCCCAGGGAGTTCATCAAAGTTTACCCTATAATAATTATAATTCCCTTCCACTTTCGGTTTCAGGCTTCCCCTCCCTCTCATTTTTTTGGCCGAAACCTAAAACTTTCCAGTTCCCTCCCCCCACGCGACCCACGCCGCCGCCCTCCCCATCTCCTACGGTGCTACCCATCCCACGGCCTTCTTCCCCTCTCGCGAGCCACACCGCCGCCCCCCATCTCTCCTACGGTGCTACCCAGTACCCATCCCGCGGCCTTCTTCCCCTCCGCGAGCCACGCCGCCGCCCCCATCTCCTACGGTCCTACCCATCCAGCCGCCTTCTTCCCCTCTCGCGAGCCACGCGGCCGCCCCCCCATCTCCTACGGTCCTACCCATCCCGCCACCTTCTTCCCCTCTCGCGAGCCACGTCGACGCCTGCCTCCCCTCTCACAGCAGCAGCCGACCCCTCCCACCGCCCTGCGCCCACCACCGACCTCTCGCAACAGCATCTTCGCCCTGCGCTGCCGCCCAAATCGACCGTCGTCGACGCCTGCCTCCCCTCTCGCAGCAGCATCTTCGCCCTGCGCCACCGCCAGGCGAGCGAAGCCTCGCCACCATCGACTCCTCCCTTGCATCCCTTGCTGTAGACCACTCCATTGGGTCAGGTATAATGCATTTGATCAAAATATATGTGATTTCAACAAATATTTGCAATAACCCAAATTTCATTTTGTAGTTTTAGTCATATGAAATGTGTATCTTACCTTTAGTTGCATGGCTCATTAATATGTCGATTTAAAATTATATGGTGATATATGATCTTAATTTTTGCCTTTGAATATTTATAGCATTTTTTACCTATTTGATCTTATTAGCATCTACTTTATTATATCCTTTGATCTTATTTGAATGGCAAGGTTTAGTGTTCTAAGAACTTGATCCTAGTTTATGTGGTGAAAATATGTAAGTATTAAAAATCCGATCCGATCCAATCCAATCCGTAATCCGGAGGATTGGATTGGATTTATAATTTCAATGGATTGGATCGGATTGGAAAAAGTTAAAATCCGTTATGATTGGACACGGATTAACCTCAAATCCGATCCAATCCGATCCATGTGCACCCCTATCTGCACGCATAGGAAGAAGAAAACTACGCTCGGGAGTAAAACCCCCGACCACCGCCACCGCTGGCCACCGTGGCCCCACCACTCCACCAACCTGTCTTTATGTCGGTTGCGGTCTGCAATGTGAGGGGCATCAACCGGCCCCAAAAAATTAGAGGCCTCATTCGCCAACTAACAAATTCAAATGCGGAGATAATTGGCCTTGTGGAGACAAAAATCAGACCGGAAAACCGCGATAAATTTGCATCCAAACTGCCACAGGGATGGGCACTCATTCATAACGATACGGCACTAGGCCGCATCTATATTCTTTGGAAGAATAATTGCTGGAACTGCTCTCCAGTCTCTGTCACCTCGCAGGCACTAACACTCCGCCTGCTCAAACCATGGAGGCAGATTGTAATCACGGTTGTTTACGGGGCTAACTCGCCTCCTCTTCGCAAAGAGCTTTGGGATGACCTAATGCCGCCAGCAACGCTGTCGATGTCCCTTGGCTAGTTATTGGGGACTTCAACGCTGTAAGATTCGATAGTGAAAAGATTGGGGGGCGGAACCCAACCTCTTCGTCCAAAGATGATTTCAACGGATGCATCGACTCTTGCGGACTTCTGGAGCTTGAATCTTATGGAAACCCTTGGACTTGGAATAACTCCTCAATTGGCCCTTCCAGGATTGCGGCTCGGTTGGACCGGGCTCTTGTCAACTCTAATTGGCTCAGGAATTTTCCCACAGCAAAGCTGCGCTACTCCCCGCTTCATTGGAGCGATCATCTGCTGATGATCGTCGCTCTGGTGCAAAGGGAGCCAAAACCCAGACCTTTCCGCTATTTCAACTACTGGGCGGGACGTGATGGTTATCTCGATGTTGTCTCTACGGCCTGGACGTCGGAGGCTCATGGAAACCCGGTTTACAGGGTGGCTCATAAGCTCAAAGCCGTCAAGCGTGCGCTCAGGAATTGGGCGGGCAAGGGTGCAAATGTATTAGATGAGGTCAGGAGGACGGAGGGAGCGCTAAGGGCAATCAATGACGCGCTTGGGGTTGACCCTTTAGACCCTCTTTTGGGCCAGCTCGAATGCGACATCAAAGAACACTGCCATAGCCTCGAGGCTGACCTCGACTCAGCCTGGAAACAGAAAAGCCGTATTGACTGGCTCAAGTTGGGCGACCGTAACACTAGCTTCTTTCACCTCTCGGCCAAAGCTAGGTTGCACGCAACTCCATTCCATTCCTGATGGACAGCGATGGCCGCTGTCTCGACAAGCCGGATATGGTGGCACGTACGGCTGTGGATTTCTTCGTCGACCTTCTGGCCGGGCTCCCCTCGCCCCGAGCTGCTCCCTCCACTGCCGCCAAAAAGATTCTATCTGCGGAGGCAGATCCTGGCTGGAGCGTCCTTTTCACGAGGATGAAATCCTCCACGCAGTGAGATCCATCCCCCCACAAAAGCCCCTGGCCCCGACGGTTTCAATGGGAGCTTCTTCAGGAGGCACTGGTCTCTTGTCAAGCATGATGTCTGCGATGCAATCAACTATCTATATATGGGAGGTAACCCGTAACCATATCAAGGATGTCAACCAAACTTTCATTACCCTGGTTCCTAAGGTCCCCTCGCCGAATTCTATCTCGAAATTTCGGCCAATTTCTTGCTGCAATGTTTTTTATAAGATCTTCGCCAAACTTCTCTCTCCTGTCTGGCGGTTATCCTCCCTCAAATTATCTCCCCGAACCAAACTGCCTTCATTAAAGGCCGGACCATGGGAGATAATATTAGGCTGGCACAAGAGGTGATGGTGGGATTCGACAGGAAATCCTCCTCTAACAGGGTGTGCCTTAAGATTGACTTATCGAAGGCGTTTGACACCATTGAGCATGCTTTCATTATTCATTGCTTGGAAAACATTGGTTGCGGCCCCAGATGGATCGCTTGGATCAAAAGTTGTATCTCCACGGCTTCTTTCTCAATCATGGTTAACGGTTCCCCTAACGGATTTTTCAATGGCGCGAGGGGGCTTCGCCAGGGCGACCCCCTGAGCCCTCTTCTCTTTGTGCTTGAAATGAAGCGCTCTCTTGCATTGTGGAATATTCGGCTGCCATGCGGAGCCCTCAA
>JAZKJV010001769.1:0-79393 GCA_037367405.1 Ottelia alismoides | reverse complement strand
TGGACAGTTCCGGCGTTGCCGTCCGAGACCTTGGTCATGTAGCCGCGGGGCAAACGCACCACGAGGTCGTGCACGCCGGCCTGTTCGGCGGCCTTCACCACTTCCTTGGCGTCCACCTTGCCCATGCGCGCGATGTTCTCCGCGATGGTGCCGGAGAACAGCTCGATGGTCTGGGGCAGATAGGCGATGTGGCGGCCCAGGTCGTCGCGCGACCACTGGTCCAGTTCGGCGCCGTCGAAGCGCACGGAGCCGGCCGTCGGGGTCCAGAGCCCCACCAGCAGGCGCGCCAGGGTGGACTTGCCCGAGCCGGACGGACCGATGATGCCGATGGACTCGCCGGGCTGCACCTGGAACGACATGCCGCGGATCACGGGTTCCGGGCGGCCCGGCACCACGAACACCAGTCGCTCCACGCTCACGGCGCCCTTGGGCGGCTCCAGGCTCATCACCTGCTCGACGGGCTTCTGGATCTTCAGCAGGAAGTCGTCCAGACGGCGGTAGGCCGAACGGGCCTCGGCGAACTGCGTCCACGACGAGAGCAGCATCTCCACCGGCACCAGCGCGCGCGAGGCGATGAAGGTGGCGGCGATCATCACGCCGGGCGAGGTGTTCTGGTCCAGGATGAGCCAGGCGCCCGCACAGAGCATCATGATCTGGATCACCTGGCGCACGAGGCGCGTGAGGCTCACGGTGGAGCCCACCCACGTTGGCGGTCATGGTCTGGTGCGAGAGCGACATGTGGTTCAGCTCGGCCCAGCGGTCGCGGACGTTGGGCAGCATGCCCAGCGTGAGCACGCTCTCCGCGTTGCGCGACACCGTGTCCACGAAGCGGGAGGAGTTCGCCATCTCGCGGTACATGGTGTCGAGGGCGTCGCGCGAGAGCTTCTCGTTGACCCAGCCCACGGCCATCAGGATGCCCACGCCGCCCAGCGCGAACAGGCCCAGGGTCGGGGAAGAACAGGAAGATGACCAGCAGGTAGATGGGCAGCCAGGGGGCGTCGAACAGGGCGAAGATGCCGCTGCCGGTGATGTAGTTGCGGAAGGTGTGCAGGTCCCGCATGCCCTCCGGGTAGGCGGGGTGCTCGGGGCGGCCGCCCTGCGTCACCAGCGCGTCGAAGATGACGGGCGCCACCTTCTTGTCGATCCACACCGTGATCACCACGGAGCAGGCGGGCGCGCAGGATCTCCAGCGCCATGATCAGCAGCAGGGTGCCGGCCACGCCCAGCGTCAGGTAGAACAGCGTCGCTTCGCTGCGGGCGGTCATGACGCGATCGAACACCGCCATCCAGTAGAAGGACGGCACGAGCTGCAGCAGGTTCACGAAGAAGCTGAACACGGCGACGGCATAGAACAGCCGGCGGTGTGACCACAGCAGTTCGCGCATCGGTGAGGTCTCGGTGTCGGGGCGTGCGCTCAGGCGCCCGGCAGGGCGCGATATCCCCGGCGTTCCAGGATCGCGACGACGCGATCCACGGCACGAGGGGTCCGAACGAGGTTATCGGCACCTGCCCCCTGTGCCTTTAGGGTTGCCCCGAACTCCGACAGCTCGTAGCGCAAGTCCTTGAGTTCCAGGGCACAGTCGCCCCAGCCCAGGGTGACGTGGGCGTCGCCGTAGCCGCCGAAGGCCCGTTCGCCGAAGACGCGGCGGGTGCCGGGCCGCGTCCACGCGTCGGCGGAAGATCGTGCGGAACGCGCACCAGCAGCCGTCCGCCGAACCGCAGCAGCCGGGCGCAGTCGCGCAGGAAGGCCTCCAGGTCCGGGACGCGCGCCGCCAGTCGCCCGCGTCGATCTCGTCGAAGCGCTCCGGCGAGAGGGTCACGCGCCCGAAGCGCAGGGTGTCGAAGGTGTGGCCCACCGGCAGCGCCGCAGCGGGGCCCAGGGCGAGGTCGGCCGCCGGGTTGTGCTCGTCCGCGCCCAGCCAGCCTTCCACCGGCGCGGTGAAGCCGCCGAGGCGCAGGCGGGCGGGGACGGGCGCGGCCGACGGCGCCTGCGCGGCGAGGGCGAGACGCTCCAGGTGCGGGGCCAGCGCCTCGGTCAGCGGTCGGGCGGCCATCCAGCGGAAGCCGGCCTCGGCGAGGGAGGCGCGTTCGGCCGGTGCGCGGACCAGGCGGAGCGTGGCGTCCACGATGCGGTCGTAGGGCGCGAGGCGCACCGCGTGTTCGATGCCGGGCTCGAAGGCGGTCTCGGGTTCGCACTCGGCCACCACCGCCTTGCGGTTCGCGAGCAGATAGCCGATGCGCACGGCCTCCAGGATCTTGGCCGGATACAGATGCAGGCTCAGCACCACCTTGGCACGGGCGATGTGCGCGTCGCGCTCGTCTCCGTAGATGCGAAGAGCTGCACGACGTTCAGTCCCTGCGTGCGCAGGGCGTCCAGCACGGCGGCCCGGCGCTCGTTGACCGAGCCGTAGAAGAGCACATCGATGTCCTCCACGGCCGCGGCGGAATCCGCGCGAGTTCGGGCGCGTAGCCGATGGGCACGTGGTGCACCGGACGCGCGACGCCCAGCTGCGCGAACGTCTCGATGTTGCGGCGGCTGTAGTCCCAGGTCTCGTGGCGGGCGACCAGCGCCTGCAGCCCGGCGTGCCACCAGCGGGAGTCCGCGTCGATCTGCTCCAGGTTGTAGATGACCGACCCGGGCGGAACCGTCCCGACGGCTTCGGGGCCCACGAGATTGGAGCCCAGCACGATGTGCGTGGCGCCGGGAGCGAAGCGGTTGTGGCCGACCGTCGCCTCGTGACCGAGCGCGCGGATCGCGTGGTACAGACTCTCCGCCACCTCGTGGAAGGCGGCCGCGTGCCGGTACCCCGGCGGGGAGACGACGACGACGCGGAACGCCGCGCTCATCTCACGCGGCGGCCGGTGCGCCCGGACGCGACAGCACGAACAGGAACTGCAGCGTCGCCAGCTCGGTGGCGGTCTGCGCGTCCACGTCGTGGAGGGCGAACCACGGGTCCATCAGCGTCACCGGCTGCTTGAAGTTGCCGTCGAGCTGCACCCGCGGATCGCGCACGGACAGCACCTTCTCCACGGCGTAGCCGGTCTCCGCGAACATGCGCTGGGCACTCGCGCAGGGTGAAGAAGCGGATGTGCGTGACGTCCAGCAGTCCGGCCGGCTGGTAGGTCCAGTTGCCCTTGATCAGCTCGCCGATCAGCCAGTAGTTGCGGGCGTTCGGCACGCTTGCGTAGATCTTCGCGTCGGGTGTGAGCAGCGTGCCGCACTTCTGCAGCAGGCGCCACGGGTCGTACAGGTGCTCCAGCACGTCGGCCAGCAGCAGCGCGTCGAACTTCTGCGCGAAGGCGGGGTGCGCGTCCGTGTCGAGCGTCAGCAGATCCTCGCTCACCACGGTGTCGATGCGCCCCGCCGCGATGGCGGCGGTTTCCGGGTTGATCTCCAGCCCGGTGTAGTGCAGTCCGGAGAACTTCGCCTTCATGGCGGCACCCATCGCACCCTTGTGGCAGCCGATCTCCAGCGCACGGCGGGGCGCCCGTTCCACCAGATTCACGAGTTCCGGGCGCGCCGAGTCCGGGTAGAAGGCCGCGTCCCCCTTCTTCGACAGCAGTTCCCACACGAAGCGGATGCGGTCCATGTCAGGCAGCCTCCTTCTCGACGATGGCGACGAGACTCCAGTTCGGCACGCACACGTCGAGCTTGTGCACGCGCAGCCGCCCGATCTCGGAGACCAGGGCGGACAGGGAGTCCCGGGTGAAGTGGCAGTAGTGGGTCGGATCCAGCGCGTACGTGTCCACCTTCTCGTGGTCCGGGACGACCACGCCGATACGGCCGCCGGGACGCAGCACGCGCTTCCACTCGCTGAGTGTCTTCCTCGGGTCGTGGTAGTGCTCGAGATTGTGGCGTGCCACGACGAAGTCGAGCGTGCCGTCCGCGAACATCGTGAGCGAGTCGCCGCTCGCCGCGATCTCGGCGACGGATACGCGCCCGTTCTCGCAACCCACGCTCCCCGCGGCGCCGGCGGGCGTGAGGTCCACACCGATGCAGTTGGGGGTGGTCTTGCTGCTGCCGCAGCCCACGTCGAGTCCGCGGCCGACGCACACTTCCTCGATGGCGCGGATCTCCGGGTGCAGGAACTGCGCGCAGTACCCGTCGCGGGCGACGTGCTTCTCCACCGCTTCCAGAACTGCGGCCGCGCGGGCGCGGGTGGTGTGGTGCTCCTTGACCCGTGCCTGCCCGCGCGCCGCGATGGTTTTCACCAGCTCCGGCCGGTTCAGATAGAACACGAAGCTTCTCCTCGAACTCGCGGATCGACGCGAAGGTCACGCAGTCCACGCCGTCCGTGAAGCCATGCGGGATCTCGATGTCCAGCTCCTGCGTGAACAGCATCGCGCCCGCGGCGAGGATCTCCCAGAAGCGCGCCGTGTCGTAGCCGGCGCCCGCCACGCTCACCGAGATCTGGCTGCGCCGGAGCAGCTGGCGGTACAGCGGCGTCTCGATCGCGGTCGCCTTGGGCTGCGCCGTGCTGTAGGCGCGCTCGTTGGTGGTGCCCGAGACGATGGCCGGGCTCTGCAGGTTCTTCAGCCGCTGGTGGATCGAGTGCCGCAGCGGGTTCGTGTGCATGTTCGCGAGGAAGGTCACCTGCAGGTCGCGCGGCACCGTCTCGTTCGTGAAGTAGCGTTCCTCCGCCGCGAAGGGCAGCGGGAAGAGGAACTGCGCCTGCGGGTCGCGCAGCGCCCGGGACAGCTCGCGCTTGAACACCAGCTTGTAGCGGATGTTGTTGGTGACGGTGAATTCCTGCTGGTCTGCCCCGTCCACGAAGACCTTGCGCGCGTTCTTCACGTCCTGGACCAGATGGGTCTAACGCCCGCGTTGCTGCCCACCACGAGAGGTCCGCAGACTCCGCGATGGTCCCGCACCTCGGCGTCGGCGGCGACACGGCCGCGGTTGGCGTTCTGAGTCGTGATCACCTCGTGGCCCAGCGCATCGAGGCCCTCGATGAGCGAGGCGGTGAGATAGTCGTACATCGGCGCGTTCACGTACAGGATCTTCATGGCGGTCGGGGCGTTCCGGGGTCGGATCGTCGGGTCCAGGCGGCGGCCGGCTGCGGCACGCCGCCGGGATGCATGGCGCGTTCGAGCAGGCCGAGATCGGCGTGCATCGGACGGACGGACGCGTAGGCCCACAGGTCGAAGGCGGGGCCGGGCTTCACGGCGACGGTGCCGAAGCCGGCGGCGAGCAGCTTCCGGCCCAGCGTGCGGCGGGTGAATCGGTGCGATGGGCCATGTACGTTCGGCCGCGCTCGATCCACCAGTCGTGGCCGAAGAGGATGTCGAGGGCGGAGATGGACGGGCCCTCCCCGCCGTTCATGCGCGTGCGCATGAGCACCGCGTCGGGGTCACCGTCGGCGATGACCTTCGCGACGGCCTGCAGATCGGGCAGCGTGATGAGCGCGAAGCCGTCCGGGCGCAGCACGCGCCGGAACTCCTTCAGCGCCAGGGGCACTTCGAACGCGTAGAGATGTTCCAGATTGTGCGAGGACCAGATGGCGTCCACGCTGCACTCGCCCACCCCGCGCAGGTCCGTGAGCGATGCGACCACGTCCGGCTCCACGTTCGGATCGATGTCCATGCGGATCTCCCGCCAGCCGGGCGCGCGGAAGCAGGCCGGGAGCTTGTCGGGGCAGCTTCGGGCCGCAGCCCACGTTGAGGACGACGCGTTCGGTCATGCCACGGCCTCCTCGGCCGGTTGGGCCACGCTGAGGGCGGACAGCGCGGCGCGCACGGCGGCGATCACCGGGGCCCAGGCGCCGGGTTCGTCCTGGCGGTAGAGCCGCGCCTCCGGATACCACGCGGTCGTGCCGCCCGACATCCAGCGCCAGTCGGCTGCGTAGTGCAGCAGCACCCACGTGGGGCGGCCGAGCGCGGCGACAGGTGCGCGGTCGAGGTGTCGCTCGTCAGCACGAGGTCCAGTTCCCCCATGACGGCGGCGGTGTCGGTGAAGTCACGCACGTCGGCGGCGGTGTCCACGATGCGGCCTGCGGGCTTCAGGCGCTCCAGGTCCTTGCGGCCGTCGCCCTGCTGAAGCACGTGCCACTCGATGCCGGCAGATCGAACAGCGGCAGCAGCGGGTCCAGGCGCGGCGAGCGCACGCGGTCGTTGCGCACGCTGGGGTTGCCCGCCCACACGAGACCCACGCGCAGCGCGTCGCGCGCGGTCCCATCCGGTGCCGCCACCGCGCCACGGTCTCGGGCGGGGACGGCGAGATAGGGCATCGTCGCGGGAAAGTCCGCATTGCCGACGCCCAGCCGGGCCGGCACCGACAGCAGCGGCGCATGCAGGTCGAACGGCGGCAGCGTCTCGCCCGCATCGAACACGGCCTCCACGCCGGGCAGGGTGCTCGCCAGCGGCTTCAGGCCCGACTGCAGTTCCAGCACGATGCGCGCACCGCGCCGCGCGAGCAGCGGGACGAAGCGCAGGAACTGCAGCGTGTCGCCGTAGCCCTGTTCCCAGGTAGAGCAGCACGCGCTTTCCCTGCACGTCGCCCCCGTTTCCGACGGGCTGCGGGTACGACGCGGCCGGAGATCGGGCTTGGCCAGCCGCCACTCGTACTCGCGGAAGCCCTCGCCGAACTCGCCCACCGTGAGCAGCGCGGTGGCGAGGTTGTAGTGGGCGTGCGTCTCCTCGGGCCGCGTGACCAGGATGCGCCGGTAGCAGTCGATGGCCTCCGGCACGTGGCGCGCGCGCTGCAGCGCCACGCCGAGGTTGTAGTGCGTCTCGGGCGGCGCGTCGGGAAGCTGCAGGGCGCTGATAGCACTGCGCGGCTTCGTCGAAGCGTTCCAGGTCGTTGAGCGCATTGCCGAGATGACCCCACGCCTCGGCGAACTCGGGCTTCGCCGCGATGGCGCGGCGGGCCAGCGCCTCGGCCTCGTCCAGTTCGTTCAGCTCGCGGTGCACGTCGGACAGCAGGCTGAGCGAAGCCGCGTGATTGTGGTGGCGGCGGATCACTTCCGTGTACGCCGCCTTCGCCTTCTCCAGCTGCTTGCCGTGGCGGTGCAGGTTGCCCAGGTTGAACCACGCATCCGTGTAGTCGGGGAGAAGCGTCAGCGCCTGCCGGTAAGCGCGCTCCGCGGCGGCGGCGTCCTCCAGGTTGCGTTCGATCACGCCCAGCAGGCACCAGGCGTCGGGCCGCTGCGGTGCATCGCGAGGCTCTCGCGCACGGCCTGCCGGGCGAGCCGGTACCGTCCGCGCTGATACAGGTCGAACGCCTCGGACAGGAGCAGCGGCAGCGGTTCGTCCGCGCGCAGGTGCTTCGCGGCCTTGCGGCGCAGCGGCGCGATCTCGAAGCGATCGGCCAGCGCGCGCTCCACGCGCGAGACGACGCCCGTCCAGTCCGCGAACGCGTCCTGCCGGAACAGCCGCACGCCGGGATACCAGAGTGTCGACTCGCCGAGACCCCATCGCCAGTCCGAGGCGTAGTGCAGCAGCACCCAGGTCTCGCAGCCGAGCGCGGAGGCGAGGTGCGCGGTGGACGTGTCGGAGCTGATCACGAGGTCCAGCTCGCTCATGATGGCTGCGGTGTCCGCGAAGTCGCGAACCTCGGTGCCGAGGTCGAGCACGTTCTTGCGGGTGCCTAGGCCCCGCGAGGTCCTTGCGGCCGTCGCCCTGCTGCAGCAGCACCCACTGCACGTCCTTGTGTTCGAACAGCGGCAGCAAGGGCGCGAGGCGCGGCGAGCGCAGGCGGTCGTTCTTCACGTTCGGATTGCCCGCCCACACCAGACCCACGCGCGGACCGGATGCCTTGCCCAGCCGCTTGCGCCACTCGGCGCGCAGCGCATCCTGGGCGAAGACGTAGGGACGCGCGGTGGGAAGCGTCGCTTCGTCGAGGCCCAGCACGTGCGGGATCGACAGCAGCGACTGCCACACGTCGAAGGGCGGCGGCGGCGCGGGCGCTTCCGTCACTTCCACCACGCCGGGGATGTCCTGCACGAGGCGCTTCAGGCCCGGCTGCACCTCCAGCACGACCTGTCCGCCGGCGGCGACCACCAGCGGAATGAACCGCAGGTACTGGAGCACGTCGCCGTAGCCCTGCTCCCAGTGGAGGAAGATGCGCCGGCCCTCCAGCAGTTCGCCCTTCCATTGTGGCTGCGGGTAGTCGCGCGGTGGCGGCTGCTTGCGGCGGTGACGCCACTCGTACTCGGCAAAGCCCTCGCGCAGGCGCCCCACCATGAGCAGAGCGAGCGCCTTGTCCCAGTGGACGTCCGCATCCTGCGGGTCGAGTGCCTCGCCGCGCGCGAGCACGGTCAGCTGGTCCTCGGGGCGGCCAGCGGCGGACAGGGCTGCTGCGAGATTCGACACGGCGGTGCGGCTCTTCGGCGCGAGCCGCACCGCCTCCTCGTAGAGCGGCAGCGAATCGTGGATGCGGTCCTGCTCGCGCAGCAGGTTGGCGTAGTTGCCGATCAGGTCCGCGAAATCCGGCTTGAGGCCGAGTCCGCGCCGATAGGCGCTGGACGCGAGGTCGAAGCGCTTCGCGCGGCGCAGCGCGACGGCGTAGAGATTCCACGCGTCGGGACGGTCGCAGCCGGCTTCGAGGGCGGCTTCGGTCAGCGCACGGCCTCGGTGGTGTCCTCGCGGTCGAGGGCCTCGATGGCCTGCCGCAGGGTGGCGTCCTCGCGTGCCCGGCGCTCCTGTTACTGCGGGGTGCCGGCGCGATCTCCAGCAGCCGCGATTCCCAGTCCCGCACGAAGCCCGCCGTGTCGAAGAGCGGTGTCGTGCCGCGCAGCGCCGCCAGCTTCTCGCGCAGCGCCTTTCGCTTCGCCGGATCACGCGCGAGTCCCACCGCCATCCGCACGTAGGTGTCCACGTCGGGCGCGATCAGTTCGGGCATGCCCACGGCCCGCAGCAGGCTCGCGCCGACCCGGGTGGCGAAAGTGCGGCCGGGCAGGTGATGGCGGGAAGCCCCGCCCACAGCGCGTCGCTCATGGTGGTGTGCGCGTTGTAGGCGAAGGTGTCCAGGAAAAGGTCGGCAAGGGCATGCCGGGCGAGATGTTCCGACTTGCGCTGACGCGGCGCGAACACGAGCCGCTGCGGATCCACACCCGCCGCGCGGGCCGTGGCGCGCAGATGCTCGCGCGCCGGACCGTAGCCGTCGATGAGCCACAGCACGCTGCCGGGGACGGCCTTGAGGATGCGCATCCAGGCGTCGAACACCCGCGGCTCCAGCTTGTAGTGGGCGCAGAAGCTCGCGAAGACGACGCCTGTCTCGGGCAGCCCCGCCTCCGCGCGCGTCGGCGTGCGCGGGTCGATCGGCTGCTCGTCGTCGTTCACCTGATAGCAGTGCGGCATGTACAGCAGCCGCTCGGTGTAGTGCGCCGCCTGTTCGGGCGGCACCACGGTCGCGTCCACCAGCGCATAGTCGATGAAGGGTGCACCCATGCTGCCCGGGTAGCCCAGCCAGGCCACCTGGATCGGGGCCGGCCGGTACGCGAGGATCGCGGTGCGCGCCTCGCGGGTGTACCCCTTCAGGTCCCCGAGGACGTCGATCTCGTCCTCCAGGATGCGCGCCGCGGCCTCCCGGTCCGAAGGGCGAGAGATCCACGAAGTGCTCCGCCTCGCCCTGGATGCGCGAGCGGTAGTCGGAGCCGTCGTTCGGACCGTACGAGTAGGCGTACACCTCGAAGCGCGTCCGGTCGTGCCGCTTGAACATCCCGAGCATCAGGTGCGCGGTCGCATGGTCGTGGAAGTCCGCCCGACAGGTACCCGACGCGCACCCGCGCGTGCGGTCCCTTGCGCGGATGCGTCGCGTAGGGCCGGACGTTCCGGGACACATAGGCGGCGAAGCGCTTGGCGATGACGAGCTGCTGCGCCTCGTCGATGTCGCCGGGGAACGCCCGTGAACGGGAAGGGCAGCGCGGGATAGTTCTCGCCGCCGATACCTGCGACTGCGGGGGCGAGCAGGGTCCGGGCGGCGTCCTCGTAACCGGTCCAGTCGCAGAGCTTCTGCTGCAGGGCGAAGGCGTAGACGAACGCGCTGGGGTCCGATTCGTAGGTGGGCGCGGCCCGGCGCAGGTACACCAGGGCTTCCTCGACCCGCTCGGACCGGGCCAGCGCGGTGCCCAGGTTCACCCACAGGGCGTGCTCCTGCAGGCCGAGCTTCTCGGCCTCCTGCAGCACCGTGAGCGCACCGCTGTTCTGGCCGACGCGCAGGCGGTTCAGTCCCAGGTGGAACTTGACGACGGGATTGTCGGAAGGAGCGTCTCGAGGCGCTGGTAGAGCACGGTCAGCGCGCGGTAGTCGCCCCGCTGCTCCAGGATCTGCGCGCCCTCCAGCAGGAAAGCGGCATGCTGGAGTCCGCTCGGCAGCGCGGACTGGAAGGCCGCGAAGGCCTGGTCCCACTCGCCGGCCTCGCGCAGGGTGCGCAGACGCGCGGTCTGCCGCTCGGGGTCGGAGGGGTCCAGCGCCGCGAGGCGGCCTGCTGCTGCGGCAGCGAGTTCGTTGCGCCCGGCGCCGGGGGCGGTCTTGACCAGCTGCTGCAGCGCGCCGGTGTGCTCCGGGGCCCGGTCGGTCGCCTCGCGGTAGGCCTCCACGGCCCCGGCCGCGTCGCCGGCATCGAGCAGGGCATTGCCGAGGTTGAACCACACGTCCGCGTGGCCGGCGTGGGTGACGAGCGCCCGCCGATAGCAATCCGCGGCGGCGGTGGGGTTGCCCAGTCCGCGCTCCGCGATGCCGAGCAGGAACCACGTCTCGCCGTCCGTCGGATGGTCCGCCAGCCGGCCGCGCGCGGCCTGCGCCGCCGCGAGGTGGTCCTTGCGCTCCAGCGCGGTGAAGATCTGCCTGACCCCGGTGTCCTGCACGTCCTGGCCCGTCCTGCGTCGAGGGAAGTTCGGGCGTGCCGCCGCCGGGAGCGATCTCCCGGGCGCGCAAGGACACACGCCCACCATGGCCCAATTACGGCCACGGCGGGCGTGGGTTTAGGCGCCGCCCCCGTTCGCCGGCCGGAAAGGCCGGAGACCCGGGGGTCGAAGCCGGGGCGCTACCAGCGGATGTCGTCGCTGTTGAGCCCGTTGACCCCGATGCCGGCAAGGTTGACCCGCATGTCGGTGATCCCGTTGCCGTCGGTGTCCACTTCCAGCACCCCGGCGGTCCGCACGATGGCCTGGGCCGTCCCGCCGTTCGCGTAGGTGGTGGCGTCGGTCACCAGGGCGCCGGTCCCGCCCGTGATCGCGTTGAGGTCGATCCGGTCGCCGGCGCCGGCACCCGCGGCAAAGTTGTTGATGGTGTCGATGGCGGCCCCGAAGGAGTCGGCCGTGCTCGTGAAGATGAACACGTCGTTGCCTCCGCCTGCGGTGTAGGTGTCCGCTCCGCCGCCGCCCGTGACGCTGACCCCGACCGTGCCGCTGAACACGAAGGTGTCGGCGGAGGCCGTGCCCACGACCGTCTCCACGTTCGAGACGTTGAGGGCCCCGGAACTCATCATGACGACCCGGTCGCCCGAACTGCCGGTGCCGACCACCGACTCGACCGCGCTCACGGAGATCGTGCCGTTCTCCAGCATGACCACCCGGTCGGTCTTCGCCGTGGAGCCGATCACCGTCTCGATCTCGGAGACCGACACGAAGTTCGAGATCATCCGGACCGTGTCGGCGTTGGCCGTGGTTCCGACGACCGTGTCGACCAGCCTCACGGCGAGGATGTCACCGCTCTGCAGGATCACCACGTCCGTGGTGGCGTTGGTGCCCGTGACCGTCTCGACCTCCGACACGGCCATCGTGTCGGCGGCCAGCATCGTGATGGCGTCGATGCCCGACGAACCGCGGACCGTCTCGATGTCCGAGATCCGCAGCACCAGGGACGACCCGAGCAGGTCGAGCACGTCGGTCCCGGTGGAGCCGATCACCGTCTCGACGGCCGAGATGGCCATCGTGTCGGCGGCCAGCATCCGGACCACCTCGTTGCTCTTCACCGTGCCGAGGACGGACTCGATCTCGGAGACCGAGAAGGTTCCGGAACCGCGGAACTCGAGCACATCGGTTCCGGCGGAGCCGACCACCGTCTCGATGAGCGTCGCCGCCACCCGCCCCGCGCCCAGCATCGTGAGGACGTTCGTGCCGGCGCCGCCGGTCACCGTCTCGATGCTGCTGATCGCCAGCGTGCCGGCGGACTGCAGCGTGACCGTGTCGGTGCCCGTCGTGCCCAGCACCGTGTCGATCAGCGATACCGCGATGGTGTCGGCCTCGAGGAGCTGGATCACGTCGCCGGAGCCGGTCGTGCCGCGGGCCGTCTCGATGCTGCTCACCGCCACGGTCTCGCCCGCCATGAGGCGGATGGCGTCGGTGTTGCCCGAGGTGCCGACGACCGTCTCGATCTCCGAGACCGCCATCACCACCGCGTTCATCATCACCGCCACGTCCGTGCCGGCGTTGCCGACGAGCGTCTCGATGCCGGACACGCTGACCGTGCCCGCCGCCAGCAGTGTCGCCTGGTCACCGGTACCGGAGGTGCCGATCACCGTCTCGACGGCGCTCACCGCCACGTCGACGTTCGATCCGAAGAACCGGGCCACGTCGGTCGTGCCGACCGTGCCGATCACCGTCTCCACGTTGGACAGCCCGATCAGGCCGCCGCTCAGCATCCGGACCACGTCGTCCGTGGTCGTGGAGGCCGTGCCGATCACGGTTTCCACGTTCGACACCGACAGGTTGCCCGCGCCGAGCATGGAGACCACGTCGCCGGTGGTGGTCGCACCGATCACCGTCTGCAGCAGGCTGACCGCGATCGCACTGCTCTCCAGCATCGTGAGGACGTCGGTGGCCTGGGCACCGATGATGGTGTCCGCGCCGCCGTTACCTTCGAAAGCCACGCCGCCGGTGCCCGCCAGGCGGACCACGTCGGAGCCCGCTCCGCCGACCACCGTCTCGATCGCCGAGACCAGGATCGTGCTGTTCCCACCACCCAGGACGTTCACCACGTCCGTCGAGCCGGCCGTGCCGATCACGGTCTCGACCGCGCTCGCCGCCACCGTGCCGCCGGCCAGCATCCGGACCACGTCGTTCGTCGTGGTCGAGTCCGAACCGATCACCGTCTCGACCGCACTCACCGCGAGGGTGCCCGCGCCGAGCATGGCCACCACGTCCGTCGTGGACGTGGAGCCGACGATGCTCTCGATGTTGCTGATGCGCAGCGGTGCCGCCGCGGTGCTCGCCGAGAGCATCGTGACCGTGTCGGTGCCCGACAGGCCGATCACCGTCTCCACCGCCGAGACCGCAAGCGTCCCGTTGCCGAGGAGGACGGCGGTATCGGCGCCGATGCTGCCGATCACGGTCTCCACGCGGCTGACGGCAACCGTGTCCGCGGTCAGCATGCGGATCGCGTCCGTGCTGCCAGCCGTACCGATCACCGACTCGACCGCGTTGACGGCGTAGGTGCCGCCGCCCAGCAGCGTGACGACGTCGTCGGTACCACCTCCGGTGACACCGATCACCGATTCGACGTTGCTCACCGCGAGGTTGCCGGCGGCCATCATCTGCACGACGTTGGTGCCGTCGGTCACGCCGATCACCGTTTCGATACCGGACACCGACAGCAGTCCCGCCGCAAGCAGCGTGACCGCATCGCCGGTCCCTGTGGTGCCGAGGATCGTCTCCACCGCGGAAGCCGCGATGGCGGTGTTGCTGCCGAGGAGCGTGACCACTTCCCTGCCGGTCGTGCCGATCACGGTTTCCATCGCGCTCACGGACACCCGGTCGTCCTGCAGCATGCGCAGCACGTCGGTGGTGCCCGTCGTGCCGACGATCTGCTCGACGTCGGCCACGTTGATCGTTCCGCCGGACATCATGACCACCGTGTCGGTGCCGGAGCTGCCGAGAACCGTGTCGAGGGCCGACACCGAGATCGTGCCGCCGCTCAGCAGGCGCAGGACGTCGCCGGTGTTGGTGGTACCGACGACCGACTCGATGTTCGAGACGGCCACGCTGCTGCCGTTCAGGACCACCACCGAGTCACCCGTGCCCGTGGTGCCGAGCACCGTCTCCACGTTGGACACGGCGAGGCTGCCGCTGCCCAGCATCTGGATCACATCGCCCGCCTGCGTGCTGGCGATCACCGTGTCGATCGCCGAGACCGCCACGGTGTCGAAGGTCGACAGGCGCAGCACGTCCGTCGTCGCAGTCGTACCGACCACCGTCTCGATGCCGCGGATGGCGACGTCGCCGGAGGCCAGGAAGCGCAGCAGGTCGGAGTTGGCATTCGTGCCCACCACCGACTCGATTCCCGAGAGGCCGATGTTGATGGGGGTGGTGCCCAGCACCGTCACGATGTCCGTGCCCGAGCTGCCGATCAGGGATTCCACGTTCGAGATGGCGATGGAGTCGGCGGCGAGCATCTGCACGATGTCCGTGCCGCCGGAACCCACCACCGTCTCGATCTCGGAAACCGCGAGGGTGCCCGCGGCCATCATGGCCACGGCATCGCCCGAGTAGGTGCTGCCGATCACGGTCTCGATCGCGCTCACGCTGAGGACCGCGGCGTCCGTGGATCCGCGCAGGGTCGTCACCGTATCCGTGCCGGTGTTGCCGATCACGGTCTCCACGTCGGACACGGCGATGGCGCCGCTGGCGGCGAGGCTCACCGCGTCGGCGGCGCCGGAGCCGATGACCGTCTCCACCGCGGACACCACCAGCCCGCCCGAGCTCAGCATGCGCACCACGTCGGTGGCCGCCGTCGAGCCCTGGACCGAGTCGACCGCACTGACGGACAGCGAGAGGGCATTGGCGCCGAGGGCGACGACGATGTCCGCGCCGGTCCCGCCACTGCCGATCACGCGGTCGATCGCGCTGACCGACAGCGTGCCGGCCTGCAGCAGGCGGACCGTGTCCGCATCCGTGCCGCCGACCACGGTCTCCACGGCGGAGACGAGGAGCGTGAGCGCTTCGGTGCCGAGGGCCACGACCGCGTCGCCGGTCCCCGTGGTGCCGATGACCGTCTCGATCGCCGAGGCCGACAGGGTGCGTGACGCGCCGTCCAGCAGGCGGATCGTCTCGGACCCGCGGCTGCCGATCACGGATTCCACTGCGGAGATGCCGAGCGAGGCGTCGTCCGACAGCAGACGCAGGGCGTCGGTGGTGGACGTCGTGCCGACGACCGTCTCGATGTCCTGCGCGGCGAGCGTGACGCCTGTCTGAAGCTGGGTCACCGTGTCCGTACCCTCGGTACCGATCACCGTGTCGACCCGGCTCACGGCGAGGCTGCCGGAGGACAGCATCGTCACCTCGTCGGCCGCGGCCGCACCGATGACGGTCTCGAAGGCGGACACGGAGATCGCCGCACCGCCGAGCACCGTGAGCACGTCGGCCGTCCCGGTGGTGCCGATGACCCGGTCCACTTCGGACACGGCGATGGCCGTGGCGCCCTCGATGGAGACAACGTCCTGGCTGCCGGTCGTGCCGAGCACCGTCTCGACCGCGGAGACGCGCATCGTCGTCGAGTTCATCATCTGCACCACGTCGGTGGTGCCGGTGGTCATGATCACCGTCTCGACGGCGCTCACGAGCACCGTGCCGCCATCGGCGAGCGTGATCTGGTCAGCGCCGGTCGAGCCGACGACCGTCTCGATCTCGCTCAGGAACAGGGAGTCGGCCCCGAGCATGCGGACCACGTCGCCCGTGGCCGTCGAGCCCGTGATGGTCTCCACCTCGCTCACCGCGACCGACGTGGCGCCGATGAGCTGCAGGCGGTCGAGGTTCGACACCGTGCCGATCACCGTGTCGATGGCGCTCACCGAGAACGTGAAGTTCGGGTGCATCATCGTCACGGTCTCGCCGGTGGCGGCGGTGCCGACGACCGATTCCACGAGCGACACGGCCACGCTGCCGTTGCCGAGCAGGTTCAGCGTGTCGGTGCCCGTCGTGCCGAGGACCGTCTCCACGCCGGAGATGTTCACGGGGCTCGTGCCGATCAGGCGCAGGATGTCGCTGCCGGACCCGCCCGTCACCGTCTCGACGTTCGAGACCGCAATGGTGCCGGTGCCTGCCAGCTGGATCACTTCCGTGCCCGTCGTCGTGCCGACCACCGTCTCGATGGCGCTCACCATCATCGTGTCGGTGCCGAGCATGCGGGCCACGTCGGTGCCGATCGTGCCGACCAGCGTCTCGACGCGGGTCACGGCCAGGGTGTCACCGCTGCCGAGGATCGTGACGGCGTCCGTCCCTGCCGTGCCCAGGACCGTCTCGAACTCGGACACGCGGATCGCACCGGACGACAGCAGGTCGGCCACGTCCGTCCCGGAGGAGCCGATCAGGGTCTCGATGGCGGACGCCGAGATTGTCCCGGCGGCCAGCACGCGGATCACGTCGCTCGTCGCCGCCGAGCCGATCACCGTCTCGACCGCGGAGAGGGCCACTGCGCCCCCGCCGATCACCCGGACCACGTCATTG
The DNA here is from genome assembly GCA_037367405.1 of Ottelia alismoides. NCBI lineage: Eukaryota > Viridiplantae > Streptophyta > Magnoliopsida > Alismatales > Hydrocharitaceae > Ottelia > Ottelia alismoides. The sequence continues at coordinate 63,011 of JAZKJV010001769.1, read as the reverse complement.
GTGGTCGTGGAGTCGCTGCCGATCACCGTCTCCACACGGGAAACCGAGATCGTGCCGGCGTTGAGCATCGTCACGGAGTCGGTGTCGCGGCTGCCGACGACCGTCTCGATGGCGCTGGTGGAGAGCGTCGAGGCGCCGAGCAGCGTGAGCACGTCGCCCGCGCCGTTGCCGCCGGTGACACTGTCGACCGCGCTCACCGCGAGGTTGCCGGTGACTGCCATGGCCACGGAGTCGGTGCCGCTGCTGCCGAGCACCGTCTCGATGTTGGTGATGGTGACCGTCTCGCCGGAGGCCATCACGCGCAGCACGTCGGTGCCTGTGGTAAGGCCGATGACCGATTCGATGTTGGAGACCGCCAGCTCGTTGCTGCCGATCATCCGGACGATGTCGCCGCCCGTGGTGAGGCCCACGACGGACTCGATGCGCGAGACGCCGAGCACACCGGCGTTCAGCATGCGTACGGTGTCCTCGTCCGCGGAGCCGAGCACGGTGGCCACGTCCGAGACGGCGAGCGCACCCTCGTTCAGCATGGTCACGGTCTCGGCGGCGCCGTTGCCGATCACCGTCTCGACGGCGGAGACCGCGAGCGCGGTGTCGGCCATCACCATCACCGTGTCGGTGCCGGTGCTGCCGATGACGGTCTCGATCGCGGAGACCGAAGCGGTCGTCGCGCCCAGGAGGCGCAGCACGTCCGCCGAGGAGGAACTGGTGCCGATGACGGTCTCGACGGCGCTCGCGGCCAGCGTCCCGGTGCGGAGCATCGTGAGCGCGTCGGTGCCGGTGGAGCCGATGACGGACTCCACGTGCGAGACGGCGACCGAGGCGGCGCCCAGGAGGGTCACCACGTCCTGATTGCCGTTCGCGGTCGTGCCGAGCACGGTGTCGATGTTCGAGATCGAGACGTTGCTGTTGGGCCCGATCAGCTGGAGGATGTCCTCGCCCGCCGTACCGGAGCCGATGGCCGTCTCGATGTTGCTGACGCCGATGGTGGTGGCGCCCAGGAAGGTCACGATGTCCGAGGTGCCCGTCGAGCCGACGACGGTCTCGATCTCGCTCACGGCCACATTGCCGCTCTGGAGCATGGTGAGCGTCTCGGTGCTCGACGTTCCGACGACCGACTCGATGGCGGAGACCGCCACATCCGCGCCCGCCATGAGCTCGACCGTATCCGTGCCGGAGGATCCGACGACCGTCTCGATACCGGACACGGACACCGTGCCGGCCGCGAGCAGACGGGCCACCTCGCCGCTGGCCGCCGTGCCGACGACCGACTCGACCGCCGAGACGGCCACCGTGCCCGCGCCCAGCAGACGCACCGCGTCCACCGAGGCCGTCGTGCCGGTCACGGTCTCGACGTTCGACACCGACACCTGGCCGGCGTCGATCATGTTCACCACGTCGGTCTGCGCCCCACCCAGGACGGTGTCGATCGCGGAGATCGAGATCGTCGTGGTGCCGCTGCCCACCATCCGCACCCAGTCACCCGTGCCGCCGGTGCCGACCACCTGCTCGACGCCGCTGACGGCGAGCCCGCCCTCCACCATGAGGGCGGCCACGTCGGAGCCCGCGCTGCCGACGACGGTCTCGACGCCCGATACGACCACGGTGCCGGCGGCGAGCATGGTCGCCACGTCGGTACCGGACGAACCGAGGATCGACTCGAAGGCGGACACGGCAACCGTCTGCGAGCCGGAGAGCGCGAGGACGTCCGCCGTGCCGGTGCTGCCGATCACCGTCTCGACGTTGCTGGCCGAGATCGTGACATCGGTGCCGAGGGCCTGGACCACGTCGCCGGCGGCGGTGGTGCCCAGGACGCTCTCCACGGCGGAGACGGACAGCGTGCCGGCGGCGAGCATCCGCGCCGTGTCGCTGGTTGCGCCGCTGCCGACGACGGTTTCGACGGCGGACACCGCCACGGTGCCTCCGCCGAGGATGAAGACGGTGTCCGTGGTGCCCGTCGTCGCGATCACGGTCTCGACCGCGCTCACGGAGATGGACGGATCGGTCAGGACGCGGACCGTGTCCGACTGGCCCGCCGTCCCGATGACGGTCTCCATCGCGGACACGGCGAGCGTCGTCGCCGCGCCGGACCCGAGGACGCGCACGGCGTCGGCGGTGCCGGTGGTGCCGAGCACGGTCTCCACGTTCGAGACGCTGGCCGTACTGCTGCCGAGGTAGGTGATGACGTCCGACCCGGACGAGCCCATCACCACGTCGATGTTGCTGATGCCGGCGGTCGCGCCCGAGGACCCGAGCAGGGTCAGCGTCTCGACGCTGCCCGTGGTGCCGAGGACGGATTCCACGTTGCTCACGGCGAGGGCGCTGCCGGCGATGATCTCGACCGTGTCGGTCTGGCCGGTGGTGCCGAGCACCGTCTCGATGCTGCTGATCGACAGCGTCGACGCCGCGGACGCGATCATGCGGACGGTGTCGCTGTCGAGCGTGCCGACGACGCTTTCCACCGCGGAGGCGGCCACCGTGCCGCCCGCGAGCAGCCGGATGCTGTCCGCCGTGCCGCCGGTGCCGATGACGGTCTCGACGTTCGACACGCTCGCCGAGACATTGGAACCGAGCAGGGACAGCGTGTCGCTGCCGGTGGTCCCGATGACGGATTCGATCTCGCTCACGGACAGGGCGCCGGTGGAGATCATCCGCACCACATCCCCCGTGGTTGTCAGGCCGATGGCCACTTCGACCCCGGACACGGCCAGGGTGCCGCTCGCCAGCATGTTCACGGTATCCGCGCCCGAGGAGCCGAGCACGGTCTCCACGGCCGACACGGACACGGCCGTGTCGAGCATCCGGACGGAGTCCGTGCCTGCCGTGCCGATCACGGTTTCGATGGCCGAGGCGGACACGCTCGTGCCGAGCATGTAGAGGGTGTCCGTGCCGGACGAGCCGATGGCCGTCTCGACCGCGCTCACGTACACCGTGCCCGCGCCCAGCAGGGTCGCGGCGTCGGTGGTGGCCGTCGTGCCGATGACGGTCTCGACGTTGCTCACGGACACGCCGCCTGCCTGCATCATGCGGACGATGTCGGTCTGGTCGGTGGTGCCGAGAACGGATTCGATGGCGGACACGCTGAGCGTCGTGCCGGTGGACGCGAGCATCTGCGCCACGTCACCGCCGCTCGCCGTGCCGATCACGGTCTCGATCGCGGACACGCCCACCGTGCCGCCGCTCAGGTAGCTGACCGAGTCGGCGCCGACGCGGCCGATCACGGTCTCGATGCCCGACACGGCGTAGCCGCCGTTCATCAGCAGGGACACGGTGTCCGTGGCGGTGGTGCCGCGGATCGTCTCCACCGCGCTCACGGCGATCGTCTGGCCGGTGCTGCCGGCGAGCTGGGCGACGTCGCTGTTGCCGGACGTGCCCGCGACGGTCTCCACATTGCTGACGGCGATCGTGCCCGCGGACAGCATGCGCACGATGTCACCGGCGTCGGTGCTGCCGATCAGGGTGTCGACGTTCGACACGGAGATGGTGCCGGCCTGCGCCACCGTGACCACATCCACGGAGTTCGTGCCGCCCACCACGGTGAGGATCTGGTTCACCTCGATCGCGCCGCCGCCCAGGATGCGTACCGCGTCCTGACCGCCGGAGCCGACGACCGAGTCGACACCCGACACCGTGACCATGTTGTCGGCCAGCATGGTGACGATGTCGCCGCCGCCCGCGCCGGAGCCGACGACGGTGTCGACGGCGCTCACCGCCAGCGTCTCGCCCGCCGTGATGACCCGGACCACGTCCGTGGAGGCCGTCGTGCCGACGACGCTGTCGATGCCGCTCACGGAGAGCGTGCCCGTGGCCATCATGGTGAGCGTGTCGACGCTGTTGGCGTTCGACGCGACCACCGATTCGATCGCGCTCACGAACAGGTCGTTGGCCGTCGTGTTGAGGAGCGTGAGGGCGTCGGTGCCGGTGCTGCCGGTGACCGTGTCCACTTCGGACACCGCGAGACTTCCGGCGCCCAGCATGCGTACGGCGTCGGTGCCGGCACCGCCCACGACGGTCTCGATGGTGCTGACCGCGATCGTGGAGTTGCTGAGCAGCGTTAGGACGTCCGTGCCGCCCGTGCCGATGAGGGTGTCGAGTTCCGCGGCGTTCACCGTGACGCCCGAGCCGAGCAGCGTGGCGCTCTCCGTGCCGGTCGTGCCGAGCACGGTCTCGATGGCGGACATGGCCACGTCACCGCCGAGGATCAGCGCGGTGTCGTCGGTGCCGGAGGTGCCGATCACCGTCTCCACCAGGCTCACGCCCACCGTCTCCTCGCCGAGCTGGGTGACCACATCCGTGCCGGACGAGCCGATGACCGTGTCGATGTTGCTGACCGACAGGCCGCCCGCGGCGAGCATGCGCACCACTTCGCTCGACGCCGTGGAGCCCACGACGGAATCGATGACGCTGACGGCGAGCGTGCCGCCGCCGATGATCTCGGCGGTGTCGGCGCCGCTGGTGCCGATGAGCGTTTCGACATCGTCGACCACGACCGTCGTTCCGGCGGTGGTGAGCGTGATGACGTCGCTGCCGGCGGAGCCGATGAGGCTTTCGATGGCGGACACGGAGAGCGTGCCGCCGCCCATGAGCTTGAGCACGTCATCGGTGTCGGTGGTGCCGAGGACGTATTCCACGTTCGTGACGGACACCGCCATCGACGTGTTGCTTAGCATGATCACCGAGTCCCCGGACTGGGTGCTGCCCTGGACCTGTTCCACGTCCGACACGGAGACCGCGCCGGCCGTCATCAGGCGGATGGTGTCGGTGGTGCCGGTGGTGCCGATGACCGATTCCACGGCCGACAGGGACAGGACACCGCCCGCCCCGAGGAACGTGGCCGAATCGTTGCCGGTGGTGCCGATCACCGTGTCGACGCTGGACACGCCGATGTTCCCGGACGCGAGCAGTGCGACGGCGTCGAGCGATGCGGAACCCTGCACCGTCTCGATGGCGGATACGCTCACCGTGCCGGTGCCGAACAGATTCAGGGTGTCGGTGCCGGTCGAGCCGATCACCGAGTCGATGAGGGACACGCCCAGGGCGACGTCGTCGCCCAGCATCGTCACGACTTCGGCGGCGGCGGAGCCGACCACCGTGTCCACGAGGGACACGCCCATGCTGCCGGCGCCGGTCATGCGTACCACGTCGGTGGTCGCCGTCGTGCCCGTCACCTGGTCCACGTTCGACACGCTGATGGTCTGCGCCGCCATCAGCTCGATGTTCTCGCCCGTGGCGGCCGTGCCGATCACCGACTCGATGGCGGACAGCGAGTAGTCGCCGCTGCCGAGCAGACGAACCGTCTCGTTGTTGGTTGAGGTACCGACCACCGTGGCCACGTCGGTGACCGCCAGCGCGCTGCCGCCGGGCAGTGCGGCGATGAGCTCGACGCCATCGGTGCCGCCCGTGCCGATCACGGTGTCGATGGCGGAGATGGAGACCGGACCCGCAGCAGAGAGCAGCGTGAGCGTGTCGGCACCCGTGGTGCCCACGATCTCCTCGACGTTGCTGACCGCGACCGAGCCGGTGGCCAGCATTTCCACCGTGTCGCCGGCACCCGTCGTGCCGAGCACGGTGTCGACGAAGCTCACGCCGACGGTATCGCCCGCGTCGAGCAGCTGCACCACTTCCGTGGTCGTCGTGGACCCGAGCACGGAATCGATGTTGGACACGGACACGGCCACCGTGCCGGTGCCGATGATGCGCAGCGTGTCGTTGGTGCCTGCGACGCCGATCACGCTCTCGATCGCGGAGATGGCGACGGCGGTGTCGGACAGCAGGGTGATGGAGTCCGTCGTCCCGCTCGTGCCGATCACGGTCTCGACCGTGGACACGGACACGTCAGACTGCCCGATCATGGACACCACGTCCACGCCGCCGGAGCCGAGAACCGATTCGACGTTCGACACCGAGAGGCTGCCGGCGCTCAGGATTCGGACCGTGTCGGCCGTGCCCGTCGTGCCGACGGCGGCCTCGACCAGCGAGACCGCAATCGTTTCGTCCTCGCCGATGATGCGCACGATATCGCCGGTGCCCGTCGTACCGAACACCGTCTCGACCGCGCTGACATCCACGGTCTGCGCCCCGAGCAGGCGCACGTTGTCCCCGGAGTTCGCCGAGCCGAGCACGGTATCGATGCGGGAGATCGCGAGCGTCGTGGCACCGGATGCGTCGAGCGTGACTTCCTCGGCGCCCGCGACGCCGATCACGGTCTCGATGCCGCTGACCGTCACGTTCTCGGCGGCGAGCAGGTGGATGGTGTCCGCACCGCCGCTGCCCACGATGTTCTCCATCGCGGAGACGCGAACCGTGGAGGCGGCCGCGAGAGTCAGCGTGTCGGTGGTGCCGGAGGCGCCGATGACGGTTTCCACACCGGAGATCGTCACGCTGCCGTTGTCGAGCAGCGAGACGGTGTCGGTGCCGCTGGAGCCGGTGACCGATTCCACGGCGGAAATGCTGAGCCCGCCGGCGGACAGCATGCGGGCGATGTCACTGGTGCCGGTGGTGCCGATGACGGACTCGACCAGGCTCACCGCGACGGTCGGCGAGCCGTCGATCAGAGTCACGGTGTCTGTCACGCCGGCGCGACCCAGGACCGATTCGACCGCGCTGACCGAGACGTCCTCGGCGTTCGATCCGATGATGATGGCGACGTCGTTGGAGCCGCCGGTGCCGAGGACACTCTCCATCGCAGAGATCGAGATGTCGCCTCCGGCGTTGAGCAGGGTGACCGAGTCGTTGGTACCCGCCGTCCCCTGGATGCTGTCGTTGCCCAGGATCGTGGTACCGCTGCTGACTGTGAATGCCGTCATTTCCCTGCTCCATGTTGCCCGCGGCCTGGTCCGGAGGTCCGGACTGTCGGGAGCCGCGAGGCGTTCAAAACCGTCGTTCGTGTCTGAATGCGATGCCGCGAAGACCAGCCCGTGCGACACCTGCGAATCGAAGAACCGCGAAGAATCGAACAGCGAGACCAAACTCAGCTACGCCCTCGCCGTAACGGCCCGAATCGATCGAAACTTGAATTTCAGGACTGATTGCAAAAGGGAAATTTCCGGGACGCCAGACGGGTCGATGCGCCTTTCCGTGCCGGATCAGTGACCTCGGCGCGCCGGAGCCTCACCCTGTTGCGGGGACGAGAATTCGCGCGCGGGGAATTGTTCGGCCGGAGGAGTTCGGCTACACTCCCGCCCCTCGTCGATAGTTGACGAATCTGGGGACGTAGCTCAGCTGGGAGAGCGTCGCGTTCGCAATGCGAAGGTCGGGAGTTCGATCCTCCTCGTCTCCACCAATTCAAAGAAGGGCCGCCCTCGGGCGGCCCTTCTTTTTTCGCGGTGCCCATGAGGAGCGAACTCCCGAAGGGAGTCGACCAGGGCGCAGCGCGCCCGCAGGACGCCGGTGCCGCAGGCAGTCCCGAGTACTCAGACCACCGCGGCATGGCCCCTTGGTGTGCTCCCGTCCCGTCTCGGCCCAGGACTGCCGCGGTACCATCTCCCCAACGCCGCCCCGTTCTCACTGCACGTCATGTCGGGCGCTCCTGACGTCGGAGGGCGCCCTGTCACGCCGGGACTGGAGTCGAAATCGCCATGACCTCGTGCGGCCAGGCATGGCGCCCGGGAGGCCGAGACGGGGGGGGCTGTACCCAAGGCCACCATGCCCGACCCGGCACCCTTGTCACGGTCGCGGCAGGGGCGACGGAGTTGCCGCCCGCCCCCGAAACCGGCAGGGTGATGGCACGAGGCACCAGCCACTCACTGAACCACCCATGAACGTCCAGCAGCTCGAAAACGAACTCTGGGAGGCCGCGGACCAGCTGCGCGCCAATTCCAAGCTCACGGCGGCCGAGTACTCGATGCCGGTGCTCGGCCTGATCTTCCTCCGGCACGCGGACAACCGCTTCAAGACCTACCTGCCGGAGATCGGAGCCGACATCCCCCCGCAGGTGCCGGCCGCCCAGCGCGAGACGCTGATCAAGCTCGGCTTTCAGGGCAAGGCGGCCATCTACTTGCCCGAGGAAGCGCGCTTCGACCGCATCGCCAGCCTGCCGCAGGGTGCCGACGTCGGCCAGGTTATCGACCAAGCCATGGATGCCATCGAAGCCGAGTACGACGTGCTCAAGGGCGCACTGCCCCGCGGCTACGCGGCCTTCGAGCCCGACCTGCTGGCCGAACTGGTCAAGATCTTCGACCGTCCAGCCATCCGGGCGGCCACCGGTGACGTGTTCGGGCGCATCTACGAGTACTTCCTCAACAAGTTCGCCATGAGCGGCGCGCAGGAGGGCGGCGAGTTCTTCACGCCGCCTTCGCTCGTGCGGATGATCGTGAACGTCATCGAGCCGGACCACGGCCTGGTGTTGGACCCGGCCTGCGGCTCGGCCGGCATGTTCGTGCAGACCGGCCACTTCATCGAGGACGTGCGGCACGCAGTCGTCAACGACACTGTCACCTTCCATGGCCAGGAGAAGAGCGACACCAATACCCGACTCGCGCGCATGAACCTGGTGGTGCACGGGCTGGATGCGTCGAACATTCGCCAGGGCAACACGTTCTACGACCAGATCGACCACCTCGTGGGCCAATGCGACTTCGTCATGGCCAACCCGCCGTTCAACGTGGACGGTGTGGACACGAAGAAGGTGGCTGCCCAGGTTGACTCCGTCGAGAACGGCGGCCGCCTGCCCTTCGGCCTGCCGGGCACCAATGGCAAGACCGGCGCGATCTCCAACGCCAACAGTCTCTGGATCCAGTACTTCTACGCCTATCTCAACGCGGCAGGCCGCGCCGGCTTCGTCATGGCTTCCAGCGCCTCGGACGCCGGCAACAAGGACCGTGACATCCGCGAGAAGCTGGTCAAGACCGGCCATGTCGACGTGATGATGGCCATCGGCAACAAGTTCTTCTACACCCGCAGCCTGCCCTGCACGCTGTGGTTCTTCGACAGAGGCAAGCCGGAAGACCTGCGCGATCAGGTGCTGATGATCGACGCGCGCAACGTCTACCACGTGGTGTCGGCGCGCTCGCACGTGTTCACCGACGAGCAGCTGGCCAACCTCAGCGCCATCGTCTGGCTGTACCGGGGCGAGCGGGAGAAGTTCCTGGCGCTGCTGCAGCGCTACCAGCGCGAGGCCGCCCACTGGCTGGCCGCGCTGCCCAAGCGCATAGCCACCGACACCGCGGCGGTGCAGGCGCTGGCAGCGCCGCTGCGAGCGTTTGCGTCGGCCTTCGCGGAGGCGTCGGCGAGTGCAGCCGTGCTGGCCGAACTGAATGCCGAGCAGCCCGACGACAAGCACATCACGCGCGCGGCACTGGACGCCTTTGCCGCTGAACTGGCGGCTGCCCAGGCGCAGGACGACGCCACGGCGCAGCTGATCACCGAAACGCTGGCCGCTGCCGAGCCCGTGCGCCGGGCCCTGACCGCGGACAGCGCGGCCCTGCACGATGTCCTGGTTGTCTTGCAGGCGCAACTGGACGACCTGACCCCAAGGCTGAAGGCCCTGGCCAAGGCGCTGGAGGGCCGCCACAAACAGTGGCTCAAGCTGTTGGACGGTGCCGAGAAGACCTTGCGCGCGCGGCAGTCCTCGGCCTTCGATGCCAAGGCGGCGCGTGAGGCCCGGCGGGCTCTACTGCCCGCAGATCCGAAGAGGAGCGAATCGCCGACCGTGCGCGATGCCGTGCTCGAAGCGCTGAAGCAGGCGGTGTACTTCATCCATCAGGGCCATTGGCTGCACAGCCGCTTTCCGGACGCGGCGTTCGCCGATGTTCCCGGGCTGTGTAAGGCGGTCACGATCGACGAGGTTGCCGGGAACGACTACTCCCTCACGCCGGGGCGCTATGTGGGCGTGGCCCCGGCGGGTACCGACGATGAGGAAGACTTCGCGGAGAGACTGCGTGAGATCCACGACGAGCTGGCGGAGCTGAACGATAAGGCCATCGAACTGGCGGCGCGGATTACGGGGAACCTTGAGGAACTGCTGGGATGAGTTCGCAGACATCAAGGATGCGCGATTTTTGTGAGATTACGTCTAGCAAGCGTATCTTTGCTTCTGAGTACATTGACTCTGGGGTGCCGTTCTATCGAAGCAAGGAGGTCATTGAGCGCCAAGCAGGAAAGTCGGATGTAACTACCGAAATCTTCATCTCTGAATCTCGCTTCGCTGAGATCGAAAGGAAGTTTGGAAGTCCCCAGAAAGGCGATTTGCTCTTGACATCGGTCGGCACGCTTGGAGTCCCTTATGTTGTCGGGGAAGATGAGCGCTTCTACTTCAAGGATGGAAACTTGACTTGGTTTCGCAAGTTCCGCGGACTAAATAGTCGGTATTTGTACTATTGGTTCTTGTCACCGATTGGCAAGGCGGAATTGAAAAAAGCGACCATTGGCTCTTCACAGTCTGCATACACAATCAACTTGCTCAACGAACTGTCGATTGAGCCGCCATCGGCAGATACTCAGCTTCGCGTAGCGGAGTGTTTGTTTGCCTACGACGACCTGATCGCCACCAACCAGCGCCGAATCGCCTTGCTCGAAGACGCCGCCCGCCGCCTCTATCGCGAGTGGTTCGTGCACCTGCGCTTTCCCAGGCACGAGTCCGTACCGGTGAAGGATGGGGTACCGCAGGGGTGGCAACCCTCAAGCTTTGCTGACCTCGTGCAGATCAACCCGCGTACGCCGTTTTCGAAGGAGGTCGTTCGTCCATTCGTCGACATGGCTGCGCTATCAGAGACCTCGATGGTGATCGGCGCGAGAGCCATGCGGCCTATTGGCGGCGGGGCGAAGTTCAAGAATGGTGACACCCTCTTTGCCCGCATCACGCCGTGTGCCGAGAACGGAAAAACTGGCTTTGTCCAGTTCCTCGAAGATGATGAGGCGGTTGCGAGTGGGTCGACCGAGTTCATCGTGTTCCGGAGCGCCAAGGTCAATTCTTGGTGGGTGTACTGCACTGCGCGAGAGGGTCCCTTTCGCGAGCACGCTATTCGCAGCATGGCCGGATCGGATGGCCGGCAGAGGGTCAATCCGAAATGCTTCGAGCGCTTCGCCATGCTGCAGCCGCCGCAAGACGTGCTCGATGAGTTCAGAGGCGCGGTTAGCTATTCGTTTGCGCAGATCGAAACGCTCTGCATCCAGAATGAGAGGCTCGCCCGCTCCCGCGACCTCCTCCTCCCCAAACTCATGTCCGGCCAACTCGACGTCTCACGCATCCGCCTGCCCGACGAGGTAGCCGTATGAGCCTCGAAGGCCAGCTCCTCGACCGCAAGTCGCTGCGTGCCGTCACCGGCAAGACGGCGGACTGGTCGGAGCTGGCCAAGGACTGCGTGGCCTTCGCCAACGCGCTCGGCGGGCGGCTGCTGATCGGCATCGAGAACGGCGAGGAGCTTCCGCCTGCCGGCCAATGCATCCCGTCCGACTTGCCGGACCTGCTGCGCCGCCGTGTCGGCGAGCTGACGGTCAACGTGGCGCTGCGGCCGTCCGTCGTCACCGCCGACAACGGCGGCGAGTTCATCGAACTGACCATCGCGCGCTCGCCCAACGTCGCGTCCACCACGGATGGCCGTTTCTTCCTTCGCATTGCCGACAAGAGCAGTCCTGTTTTGGGCGACGACGTCATGCGGCTCGCCAGCGAGCGCTCTGCCTTGCCCTGGGAAACGTTGACCACGCTGGAGGTGTCGCGCGCTCAGGCGGACGCTGCCAAGGTCGCGGCACTGGTGGCAGGGTTGCGCGCCTCGGACCGGGTCAAGCCCTCGGTCAAGGAAAAGCGCGACGAGGAACTGCTGGATCACTACCAGCTCGCGCGCGGCGAATGGCTCACGAACCTGGGCGTGCTGTGCGTCGGTCGGCAGGGCGACCGCGCGCGGCTGGGTTCGGCGCCAGTGATTCAGTTCATCAAGCGCGATGCGCAGGAGCAGAAGGTCAACAAGCTCGCTTGGGATGACCACACGCTCTCGCCGATGGAAATGGTGGACGCGGTGTGGCGCGACGTGCCGGACTTTCGCGAGTTCTACGAGGTGGCCGAAGGCCTGTTCCGCAGCCAGGTGCCGGCCTTCGACGAGCGGGTGATTCGCGAGTTGCTGATCAACGCGCTGGTGCACCGGCCCTATACCCAGCGCGGCGACATCTACTTGAATCTGCATCCGGACCGGCTGGAGGTCGTGAACCCCGGCCCGTTGCCGCTCGGCGTAACGCCGGGCAACGTGCTGCACGCCTCGGTGCGGCGTAACGAACATCTGGCGCGGCTGTGCCACGACCTGAAGCTGATGGAACGCGAGGGCAGCGGCTTCGATGCTATCTACGACGTGCTGCTGTCGCAGGGGCGGCCGGCGCCGCTGGTGGAGGAAGGTGCCGATCGGGTGCAAGTTACACTGGCGCGTGCTGCCCCCGACCGGCAGGTACTGGCTTTCATCGCCAAGGCTGGAGAGACCTACCCGCTGACGCAGCGTGAGCGCATCGCGCTTGGGCTGCTGGCGCGCGAGGAGGCGCTGTCGGCGCGCGAACTGGCTGGCCGTCTGGAACTGCCGGACGCCGATGCCCTGCGCCCCTGGCTTGAGCGCCTGAGCGACTGGGGACTGGTGGGGCACAGCGGCCGAACGCAGGCCACGCGCTACTTCGTCAAGCCGGAGTTGCTGCGCTCGCTGGCGTTCCCGGCGGTGACCACGCTCAAGCGGATCGAGGACCACCGGCTGCGGGCGCTGGTGCTGGAGGATCTGGCGCGCTACCCGTGGTCTGGTTTCGGTGCCATTCACGGACGCATCGGGGACGAGATTCCGGTGCGCAGGCTTCGGTCGACTCTGGAGGCGCTGCTCGATCAGGCTCTGATCCGCAAGACCGGCCAGAAAAAGGGTACGCGCTATGCCTTGGCCGACGCACCCTTATTGACGGAGCCAGCCTGAATGGGACGGGTTGGCGTCAATATCAGCGTCAATAAACACCGGAGTTGTCAACAAGTCACGGATTGGCATAGAGTTTTTTTGCCTTCCATCGACGGTATCGGCGCTGTGGGAGTCCGGAAATGGCCAAAAGAGACTACTCCGAAGACCTGCTGATCCAGGCGCCCACGGCCGAGTTCCTGGAGCGCGAGCTCGGCTGGCAGAGCGAGCTTGCCTACAACGACGAGGACTTCGGACCCGGCGGCCTGCTGGGTCGGGGCAATGACGCCGAGGCGGTGCTGACGCGGGAAGTTCAGGCCGCCCTGCAGCGCCTGAACCCAGGGTTGCCCGAGTCGGCCTACGCCCAGGCGCTGGCGGTGGTGGTGCAGGGGGACATCACCAAGACGCTGATTCAGCAGAACGAGGAGAAGTACCGGCTGCTGCGGGACGGCGTACCCGTCACCTTCCGCACGACGGACAAGGACGGGACTAGCAGGCTGGTGGACAAGCGCCTGCGCCTCGTGGACTTCGACCGCCCGGAGAACAACCGCTACCTGGCGGTGCGCGAGCTGTGGGTACGCGGCAAGTTGTGGCTGCGCCGGCCCGATGTGATCGGCTTCGTCAACGGGCTGCCGCTGGTGTTCATCGAACTGAAGCGCTTCGAGGCGCATATCGACAGCGCCTACAAGAAGAACTATGCGGACTATCTGGACACGATCCCGCATCTGTTCCACTGGAACCAGCTCGTGGTGATCTCCAACGGTCATGACGCGCAGTATGGGTCGATCACTTCCAGCAAGGAGCACTTCTACCGCTGGAAGCGCCTGGACGAGGATGACTCGGAGCCGCAGAAAGACCAGCCGCTGCTGCCCCTGCTGCTCGAGGGCATGCTGCATAGGCATCGGCTGCTGGACATCGTCGAGAACTTCATCCTGTTCGACGCTTCCGAAGGCCAGACACACAAGATCGTGCCGCGCAACCACCAGTTCCTGGGCGTGAATCGCGTCATCGCCCGGCTGACGTCCACCGATCCCAGGGTGCGGGCCGAGGTGGCCGCAGGGCAGCTGGGGGTGTTCTGGCACACGCAGGGGTCGGGCAAGTCGTACTCGATGGTGTTTCTCACCGAGAAGATCCATCGCAAGCTCTCGGCCGCGTGGTCGTTCGTGGTCGTCACCGACCGTACCGAGCTGGATGACCAGATCGCCTCGACCTACACCCAGTGCGGGCGCGCCAACAGCAAGACCGACCAGGCGTCGAGCGGCGATGCGCTGCGGCGCATGCTGCGTGACCAGAACCGGCGCTACGTGTTCGGCCTGATCCAGAAGTACCGCGAGCGCGTGGCCGAGCCGTACTCCGACCGCGAGGACATCATCGTCATCAGCGACGAGGCGCACCGCACCCAGTACGGGCGTCTGGCGCTGAACATGCGCAAGGGCCTGCCGCGCGCGAAGTTCCTGGGATTCACCGGCACGCCGTTGATCGATGTCGGCGAGAAGCAGCTGACCCGAGAGGTGTTCGGCGACTACGTGTCGATCTACGACTTCCAGCGCGCCGTCGCGGATGGGGCGACGCTGCCGCTGTTCTACGAGAACGCCGGCGAGAAGCTGAAGGTCATCGATCCCAAGGTCAGCGAGCGCATCACCGCGCACATCGAAGTCGCGCGGCAGGCGGCCACCCTCGAAGACCCCTGGACCGACGAGAAGGAAGAGAAGCTCTACCGCGAACTGGCGCGGGACTACCCGATCCTGACGGCGCCGACCCGGCTGGACAGGGTGGCGCAGCACTTCGTCGACCATTTCCATCAGCGCTGGCGTGTCGTGGAGAACGGCGGCGGGAAGGCGCTGGTGGTGTGCCTCGACAAGATCACTTGCGTGAAGATGCACGATCTGATCGCGGCCAAGTGGCGCGACAAGGCGGCGCAGTTGGAGGTGGACGTTGCAGCGGAGGAGGCGCTGTTCGCCGCCAAGAACAAGGCGCCGTCGGGTCTGTTGAAGCAACGCCGAGAGCACGTGGAGTGGATGAAGGCCACCGAGTGCTGCGTGGTTGTCTCGCAGGAACAGGGTGAGGTGGCCGAGTTCGCCAAGTGGAGGAACTTCAGGGATGAACCCTTGGATATCACGCCGCACCGAGAGAGGATGGTCAGGCGCAACCTGGAGAAGGAGTTCAAGAAGGCGGATCACCCCTTCCGCATCGCCATCGTGTGCGCCATGTGGCTGACCGGCTTCGACGTGAAGTGCCTGGCGACGCTGTACCTGGACAAGCCGATGCAGGGCCATACGCTGATGCAGGCGATCGCCCGCGTCAATCGTGTGGGCGGTGGCAAGAAGCACGGGCTCATCATCGACTACAACGGCATGATCAAGAGCCTGCGCCGGGCGCTGGCGACCTTTGCCCAAGGCGACCGCGCCGGCACCGGCAAGGGGGAATCCGAGCAGGACACCGTCCGCGACGATGACGAGGCTCTGGCCGAGTACGCCAACAGCCTCCAGACGGCGCGTCACTTTCTCACCGATCTCGGCTTCGACCTGGATGCCCTGATCGCAGCCAGAGGCTTCGACAAGCAGCAGCGCATTCTTCAGGCAGTGAATCTTCTGTGCGAAAGCGATGAGCGGCGCAAGACGTTCCAAGTCATCGTCGAAGATGTGCAAGCGCGACACCGCGGGCTGTTTCCGCATCCGGGTCTGTTCGACTTCGACGCCGAGGAGAGCGCCGTCACGGCGATCTACAACAAGCTGCAGGACGCGCGGGTCGCGCCCGACGTCAGCCGCCTGCTGCAAGACTTGTACGACGTGGTCGACACCGCGTTGACCGCCGACGATCCGGCATTGCGCGTGCCTGCGGACCAGCCTGCTCCGCGTTACGACCTCTCCAACATCGACTTCTCCCGCCTGCGCGCCGAGTTCGAGAAGACGCCCTTCAAGAACGTCGTGGCGATGAACCTGATGGAAAAGATCGAGGAACGTCTGGCGGCCATGGTGGCGCGCAACCCGACTCGAGTGGACCTCTACGAGCGCTATCAGGAGATCGTCCAGGAATACAACAAGGACAAGGATGCCGCAGAGATCCAGAAGGTGATGGATGACCTCTTCACCTTCAACGACGACTGCAGCGAAGAGGAGAAGCGCTACCTCAGGGAGGGGCTGGACAACGAGGCCCAGCTGGCCGTGTTCGATCTGCTGCAGAAGGAATCGCTCACCAAGGGCGACCGCGAGACCATCAAGAAGGTGGCGCAGGAGCTGCTGGAAAAGCTCACCAGCGGCAAGCTGCAGATCGACCACTGGCGCGAGAAGGCGACGGCGCAGGCCCAGGTGAAGGCCGAGATCATCAAGCACCTGTTCGCGAACCTGCCGGCCGGGGCTTATGGCGCCGACGAAATCAACCTGAAGGCGGGCGCCGTGTTCGCGCACATCTACTCCGTCGGCCTGGGCGGGGACGCGAGGGTGCTCCACTGATGGCGGCCTCCAAGAAGAGGGCACCGACATGGATCGACCTCAAGGCCAAGCTCGCCGATTTCGACCGCGCCGGTCTGCTCGGCCTGGTGCAAGACCTCTACACCGCCAGCAAGGAGAACCAGACCTTCCTGCATGCACGCTTCGGGCTTGGCGACGACGTACTGAAACCCTACAAGGTCACCATCGACCGCGCGCTGTGGCCTGACGTGTTCAAGAACCACGACACCTCGGTCGCCAAGGCCAAGAAGGCCATCGCGGACTACAAGAAGGCGGTCGGTCAGCCCGAGGGCCTGGCTGAGCTGATGGTGTTCTTCTGCGAGCGCGCGGTGGGCTTCAGCCGTGACGTTGGCCTGCAGGACGAGGGCTACTTCGATGCTCTGGTGCGGATGTTCGGGCAGGCGCTGCATGCGATCGAAGCTTTGCCCGCGCAGCACCGGCCACTGTTTCTGAGCCGTCTGGATACCGTGCGGCATCTCGGCCACGACCTGGGCTACGGGGTCGGCGACGATATGGATGACCTGCTGAGCGGGCATGGACTCGATGGCGGATCGCGATGAACTCGGCGCGCTGCGCGCCGAGAACTCGCGCCTGATCGCGCTACTCGAGCGACACGGCATCGAATGGCGTACCGGGCAGCCGCCACCCCCACCACCCATCGAGCCATCGAGACTTTCCACTGACGAAAAGGTCACGCTTTTCCGACGCCTGTTCCGTGGCCGCACCGACGTCTATCCGGTCCGCTGGGAAAGCAAGACATCAGGCAAATCAGGCTACGCACCGGCGTGCGCCAACGAGTGGCGGGCGGGGGTGTGCGAGAAGCCGCGCATCAAGTGCAGCGACTGCGGACATCGGCTGCTCATTCCGCTGTCGGATGCTGTCATCTACGACCACCTGGCCGGCGATCACACGGTCGGGGCGTATCCGCTGTTGGAGGACGACAGCTGCCACTTCCTGGCCGTCGACTTCGACGAGGCCGAGTGGCGGGACGACGCACGGGCGTTCATGCAGTCCTGCGCAGAGCTGGGCGTGCCGGCCGCGCTGGAGATTTCGCGCTCCGGTCAAGGCGCTCACGCCTGGGTGTTCTTCGCCAGCCGGGTGTCCGCTCGCGATGCGCGTCGCCTGGGCACGGCCATCATCAGCCACACCTGCGCGCGCACGCGGCAGCTACGGCTCACGTCCTACGACCGGCTGTTCCCGAATCAGGACACGATGCCCAGGGGCGGCTTCGGCAACCTGATTGCCTTGCCGCTGCAGAAGGGTCCAAGGGAGAAGGGCTTCAGCGTATTCGTCGACGCCGAACTGCGTCCCTACCCGGATCAGTGGGCGTTCCTGGCGTCTATCCAGCCGATGGCCGCGCATGACATCGAGCCGACCATCCTGCGGGCTGCGGGTGGAGTCCATCCGCTTGACGTCACCTTCATCGACGACGAGGATCTGGCCACGCCGTGGAAACGAGAGAGCACTTCGAACCAGAAGCTGCCTGGGACCATGCCGAAGTCCCTGAGCGTGACGCTGGCCAACTTGATCTATTTCGAAAAGACCCAACTGCCGCAAGCGCTGGCCAACCGCCTCATCCGCCTGGCGGCGTTCCAGAACCCCGAGTTCTACAAGGCGCAGGCAATGCGGATGTCGGTGTGGGACAAGCCGCGTGTCATCGGCTGCGCCGAGAACTACCCCCAGCACATCGCGCTGCCCCGAGGGTGTCTGGATGCCGCCCTGTCACTGCTGCACGAGAACGGAATTGCCTGCGATCTGAACGACGAACGCGTTGGCGGCCGGCCGCTGGACGTGTCCTTCGTCGGCACTCTGCGTCCCGACCAGGAGGCCGCCGCCGCGGCGATGCTGCCCTTTGATGCCGGAGTGCTGTGCGCACCGACCGCCTTCGGCAAGACCGTGACAGCCGCGGCGATGATCGCGCGCCGGGGTGTAAACACCCTGGTGCTGGTGCATCGAACGGAACTGCTCGAGCAGTGGCAGGAGCGGCTGCGGGCGTTTCTGAGCGCCGCCAAGGGCGTGGTCGGCACCATCGGCGGCGGCAAGGCCAAACCCACAGGGAGGGTCGACGTTGCCGTGATGCAGTCGTTGTCCCGCCAGGGCGAGGTGAATCCGTTGGTCGAGGACTACGGCCACGTGATCGTCGACGAGTGCCATCACGTCGGCGCTGTGTCCTTCGATGCGATCCTCAAGCGGACCAGGGCGAAGTACGTGCTGGGCCTGACGGCGACTCCGATCCGACGCGACGGGCAGCAGCCGATCATCTTCATGCAGTGCGGGCCGATCCGCCACACGGCGGTTCCTCCGGCCGGGGCACCGCATGATTTGGCGGTGGTGCCACGTTCCCGCCATGCTCGGATCCATCTTCCACCGGATGCCGGCATCCAGGACGTCTTCCGACATCTCGCCAACGACCAGGCCAGGACCGAAGCCATTGCCGCCGAGGTGCGCTATGCCTTCGCGCGGGGCCGCAAAGTGCTGGTCCTGACGGAACGCACGGAACACGTCGACGCCATCGAGGCGGTCCTCGGTGGCCTGGAACCGGCGCCTTTCGTGCTGCATGGCCGGATGTCGAGGAAGCAGCGTGCAGCGCTGCTTGCCGACCTCGATGCGCTGCCGCCCGACGCGCCGCGCGTGCTCGTGGCGACGGGCAGGCTGGTCGGGGAGGGCTTCGATCACCCGCCGCTGGATACGCTGGTGCTCGCGATGCCGGTGTCCTGGAAGGGGACGCTGCAACAGTACGCCGGACGCCTGCACCGGGAACACGAGAGCAAGACCGACGTGCGGATCATCGACTTCGTGGACACGGGCCATCCGGCCTTGCTGCGGATGTGGGACAAGCGCCAGCGCGGCTACCGGGCTATGGGGTACACGAGCAAGGCCGACGTTGAGCCGTATGAAAGCTTTCTTTGACACTGGCGCATTGAAGTAAAGAATGCTTTAATTTGTGCCAGGGAATCAAAGCACGCTTTCAATGCCCCGAATCACAGGCACCTACGCCACCACGACCACGCTGGGTGAGTCGGTCCGCGCCTTCGTGCCCCGACCGCTGCCCCCGGCGGACCCACCGCTGGCGCCGGGCAGTTTCCTTGACCTGAACCGGCAGGCCGAACTGGCGCTGGCGCGCCTGTCAGGCGTGTCGGGTCTGGTGCCGTCGGTGGAATGGCTGCTCTACAGCGCGATCCGCAAGGAGGCGCTGCTTACCTCGCAGATCGAGGGCACCCAGGCCACGCTGACCGACTTGTTCGATGACGAGGCGGGCCTGAAGGTCAGCAACACCGACGATGTCGAGGAGGTCGCCAACTACCTGCGCGCCTTCCGTTGGGTGCAGGGACAACTGCGCGACCCACAGGGCTTGCCGATCAGCATTCGCTTGGTGTGCGAAGCTCATCGGCTGCTGCTCGATGGGGCGCGCGGCGCCGGCAAGCAACCTGGCGAACTGCGCCGGTCGCAGAACTGGATCGGAGGCACGCGACCGGGCAACGCTGCCTTCGTACCGCCACCGCCGCAGCACGTCACTGATCTGCTGACGGACCTCGAACGCTTTATCCATGCTTCCGACGCCGACCTGCCGCCGCTGGTCAGGGTCGCTCTGATCCACGGCCAGTTCGAAACCATCCACCCCTTCCTGGATGGCAACGGGCGCATCGGGCGGCTGCTGATCGCCGCGCTGATGGAGCACTGGGGGCTGCTGAGAGAGCCGTTGATGTACCTGAGCGGCTACCTCAAGCAGCACCAGTCCGAGTACTACCGGCGCCTGTCGGCCATCCGCAGCGACGGCGACTGGGAGGGCTGGGTGTCCTTCTTCCTGGAGGGCGTGGCTGACGCGTCCGCGGAGGCAGAGCGCAGCATCATCGAGGTGGCCAGTCTGATCACGGCCGATCGCAAGCGCCTGCTGGCGTCCCCCAAGGCGGGGCCGATCAGCTACCGGCTGTTCGAACTGCTGCCGATAATGCCGCGCTTCAGCGTCGATCACGTTCGCCAACGGCTGGAGACGACGTTCCCCACCGCCAGCGCTGCCGTCAAGTTGCTGGAGGATCTCGGGGTCCTGGCCGAACTGACCGGCCAGAAGAAGAATCGCGTCTACAGTTACCAGGCTTACGTGGACCTGCTCTCCCGCTGACGAGGCGTCCCGTGCCTATCGTCGGCGTCCCGCCCTGTCCTGTCTGCAACGACCCGCGGACCACGCCATTTGCGCGCGCCGACGCCCGGGACTACCGGCGCTGCCCCGCATGCGAAGCCACGTTCCTCGACCCCGTACAGCGCCTCACTCATATCGAGGAGCAGGAGCACTACCGGCTGCATCGCAACGACGTCGATGACCCCGGGTATCGGCGCTTCCTGTCGCGACTCGCGACGCCGCTCCTGGAGAAGCTCGCGCCAGGCGCGTCCGGTCTCGACTACGGATGCGGGCCGGGGCCGGCGCTGGCCGCGATGATCACGGAAGCCGGTCACGTCATGAGTCTGTACGACCCGCTGTTTCGCGACGAACGGTCGGTCCTCGATCGCACCTACGACTTCATCACCTGCACGGAGGTCGCAGAGCATTTTCATCACCCGCGCGACGAGTTCGAGCGTCTCGACGGCCTGCTCAAGCCCGGAGGCTGGCTCGCGGTCATGACCGCGTTCCTGGCGGACGGCGAGGACTTCGCGCGCTGGCACTACCGCCGCGACCCCACGCACGTCGTGTTCTACCGCGAGGCGACGTTTCATGTCATCGCCCGCCAGCGCGGCTGGCACTGCGAGATTCCCGTTGCGAACGTCGCGCTGATGCGCAAGGCCGGCTGACGCCGATCGCGTGCAGATTCGCGGTCGAGGCGCGGTCTCGCCGGTCGACCGCACTGCACACGCAGCATCCGTGCACAATCGGCGAGCGTCTTCATCACCGACAGCGTCCCCGCATGACTGCTTCCACGCTCCCGACCTTCCTCGACCGTATCGCGGCCCGCAACCCCGGCGAACCGGAATTCCTCCAGGCCGTCGGCGAGGTCATGCGCAGCCTCTGGCCCTTCGTGGCCGCCCATCCGCGCTACGCGGAGCAGGCCCTGCTCGAACGGCTCATCGAGCCCGACCGCGTCGTGATCTTCCGCGTCGCCTGGGTGGACGACCGCGGAGAAGTGCGGGTCAATCGCGGGTACCGCGTCCAGCACAGTCTCGCGATCGGCCCCTACAAGGGCGGGCTGCGCTTCCATCCTTCGGTCGATCTCTCGGTCCTGCGCTTCCTCGCCTTCGAGCAGACATTCAAGAACGCCCTGACGACCCTGCCGCTGGGCGGTGCGAAGGGCGGTGCGGACTTCGACCCCAAGGGGCGCAGCGACGGCGAGGTCATGCGCTTCTGCCAGGCGTTCATGACCGAGCTGTTCCGCCACGTGGGCGCGGATACCGACGTGCCGGCCGGTGACATCGGTGTCGGAGCTCGCGAGGTCGGTTATCTCGCCGGCATGCACAAGAAGCTCACGAACCGCGCTGACTGCACGTTCACTGGCAAGGGTGTGAGCTACGGCGGGTCGCTGATGCGGCCGGAGGCCACCGGGTTCGGCGCGGTGTACTTCGCCGAGGAGATGCTGCGCCGGAAGGGCCTGTCCCTTACGGGTCTTCGCGTGGCGGTGTCCGGCGCCGGCAACGTGGCGCAGCGTGCCGTCGAGAAAGCGATGGCCCACGGCGCGAAGGTCGTCACGGTGTCGGATTCCAGCGGGTGCGTGGTCGATTCCGAGGGATTCACGGCCGAGAAGCTCGCGCTCCTCACGGACCTGAAGCGCGATCCGGCGAAACGCGTGAGCGAATACGCCGAGCGGGTCGGTGCCCGGTTCGAGCCGGGCCGGCGTCCGTGGCATGTCCCGGTGGATGTCGCGATCCCGTGCGCGACGCAGAACGAACTGGATGGCGAAGCTGCGGCGCAGCTGCTCGCCAATGGCGTGCGCTGCATCGTCGAGGGCGCCAACATGCCGCTGACGGCGCAGGCGGTGGCGGCCGTGCAGGCCGCCGGCGTGCTGTACGCACCCGGCAAGGCCGCCAACGCGGGCGGCGTGGCGACCTCGGGCCTGGAAATGGCCCAGAACGCGATGCGCCTTGCCTGGACGGCGGACGAGGTGGATCGGCGCCTGCGGGAGATCATGAAAGGCATCCACGCCGCGTGCGTCGAGCACGGCACCCGCCCCGACGGCAGCGTGAACTACGCGGACGGCGCCAACATTGCCGGGTTCGTGAAGGTGGCCGACGCCATGCTGGCGCAGGGTGTCGTCTGAGCTTTCCCGCGGTGCCGGCGGACGGGACGAGGAACGGACACGTCCCGCATCGACCGCGCCGTAGGATCGTCCCGGTCAGCGATCGGGATGACCGGAATGCGCCGGACGCGCGTGACCTTCGGCACCGGGGTGAGCCGCGCGGTCGTCCCGGTCGGGGTCGAGCCCGAAGACGCGCAGGTCGCGGACGAGATCGCCCCACTGCGTCATGGTGACCGCCGCGGCGATCTCCGGCTCGCCGGCGGCATTGCGTCGAACGATGAAGGCCTCGCCCTCCTCGGGCTGCCGGCCGAGTGCGCCGAGCGCATTGAAGATGTGCGCGACCACCACGGTATTGGTACCCGGGGGCGCCCCGCGAGCCAGCAGATCGCGCAGCGCCTGACCGGCTGCGCGCATGCCCTCGCCCGGCGAGCCGCTCATCCCGGGTGCCAGGGCCGGGACGGCTTCCGCACGTCCGAAGGCCAGCCGCGCCGTTTCCATGCAGCGGCAGTAGGGGCTGCTCAGCACCGCGTCCACCGGAATCTCCAGCAGGCGGAACGCTTCACCCATCTCGCGGGCGGCCTCGCGGCCCATCGGCGACAGGTTGCGCTGCCACGCGCAGTCCGCCCACGCGCCGGCGCCCTGATCCCTGGCAAGCATCTCCGTCTTGGCGTGGCGGAAGAAGATCGTGTTGCCTCCGGCACGCAGCAGCCGCAGGGCCCGGACGGCCTCCGGCTTGGAGTGCCAGTGCACGTGGGGACGGTGGTGCCGGGTTTCCTGCGCTCCGGCAGCCAACGGCGCGGCGAGCGCCGCTGCAAGGATCAGCAGACCCAGGAACGCATTGCGGGGCGGGAGAGGGGCCATGGGAGAGCGCGCGGATCGGTGCAGAAAGCGAGGGAGTCCTGACGAGTGTACCCGCCCGGCATGCTGTCAGAATGCGGCCAGCGGCGCGGACATCCCGCCGCGCACGACGAGGAGACCGCCCATGGTGCGCATGATCGCAATGCTGCTTCTGAGCCTTTCCGTGTGCTTCGGCGGCGTCCGTGCCGAGGAGGTGACTGTACGCGCGGCCACGGTGATGAGCGAGGGCGTGCGGCTGCATGCCGATGTCTACTACCCGAAAGCGAAGGAAGGCACACGCCTGCCCACCGTCATCATGTCGCACGGCTGGGGCGGCACCGCCGCGCTGCTGCGCGCGCAGGCGACCGACATCGCCGCCGCCGGCTATCTGGTGGTGGCGTTCGACTATCGCGGATGGGGACGCAGCGATTCGCGGGTCGTCCTGACCGCACCGGCGCCGGCCGCGGGAACCGGAGGGGAGCCGCGCTACACGGCGGAAGTCCGCGAGGTGCGCGAGGTGGTCGATCCGCTCGATCAGGCCGAGGACATCTTCAACGTCATCCACTGGGCGTCGGGCGAGCCCATGGTGGACGCGGATCGCATCGGCCTGTGGGGCACCAGCTTTTCCGGCGGACTCGTCGTGTACGTCGCCGCGCGCGAGCCCCGCGTGAAGGCGCTCGCGAGTCAGGTGGGCGCGATGGGCTGGTCGCGGGACCGCATTCCCTCGACCTGGCTTGACGCGGCCCTGCGGGCCGGTCGCGAACGCAGTCGCGGCGAACGCGGGTACCCGGCACCCGGCGCCCGCGAGGTGGGCAACCTGCGCGGCGGGCCGATCCTGGAGAAGTTCCTGCGCTTCTCCGCGGTGGACGGCATCGAGCGCGCGGGCAATTGCGCGATGCTGTTCGTGACGGCCGAGAAGGAGGAACTGTTCGACAATCGCGATCACGCCGTGCTCGCACACGCGAAGGCCGTCGGGCCCAAGCGGTACGTGGAGATTCCCGGCATCGCGCACTACGGCATCTACGGCGAGGCACGCGATCAGGCCACGCGGCTCGCCATCGAGTGGTTCGACCGGTACGTGAAGCCGTGATCTTTCCCGCCACCCGTCACTCGTCCATTCCGGAGGTCCCGATGCGCACCCGTTTGCCTCTCGCCGTGGCTCTTGGCATGGTGATCCTCCTGTCGGCGTGCGCGCAGACGCCGGCCACGACGTCCGCGCTGCCGCAGGACGAGGCCGCCTTCACGCGCGAGGTCGCCGCGCGGGTCCGGCGCGCCATGCCGAAGACCTCCGTCGAGGTACGCGCCCCGCTCACCATCGCGATCGGACAGGCCCAGGCGAACCTCGACCGGATCCACGACTTCTGCCGCCGCGAGCCGGCGTCCTGTTCGTCCGAGGTGGACCGGTACGTGGCGGGTTTGGAGGAGGCGGGCCGGCTCGTGGATGCGGCGCCCGCCCGCGCGGACGTGCGGGTCGTGGTGCGCACCGGCGACTACATGGCGGCGGCTCGTGCGGCTCTCGGGGAGGACGCGCTGGCGCCCCGCCCGGTCGCCGGCGATCTGTTCGCGATGGCGGTCCTTGACGGCCCCCGCACCATCCGTTCGATCGGCAAGTCCGTCCGCGACGCGCTGGGTCTGACGCAGGATGAACTGCACGCGCTCGGCATCGAGAACTTGCGCCGAACGCTGCCGCCGCTGTCCGAGGTCGCCCCCCCTGCGAAGCCCGGCACGATCGGCAACGTGGCCGGCGATGCCTACGAGTCCAGCCGCATTCTCCTGCACGAGGACTGGTCGCCGCTCGTGACCGCCCAGGGCGGCGTCCTGCTCGTCGCCCTGCCGGCGAAGGACGTCGTCCTGTACGTTGGTGAAGACTCCGCCAAGGCTGTCGACGCGTTGCGCTCGCTGGCGACGCACGTTGGCAAGCAGACCCCGGCCCCGCTGTCGAATCGCGTGCTGCGCTGGACGCCATCCAGGTGGGTCGTGGTGCCCTGACGACCCGGAGCGCCGGCAGACGCGATTCCTTGTCCGTGGGTCGCGTTGCGAGATCACTGGCTCGGTGACGCGTGCCGGAGCTTCCTGCCACCGTGTTGCTCAGTACCGCACGGCAAGGATAAAGTCGATCCGTCCCTGCATCCGGGCGGCGCTCCGACCCGTCGTCCTTTCGGCCCATGCTCTTCGTTCTCCTGGTTGCCGTCGCCGGTGCCGTGATCAGCGCCGGCGTCGGATGGTTCTTCGCCTGGGATCTGCTCGGCGAAACCGTCCGCCTGATCGTGGTGTTCGGTGCCGGAGGCGCGCTTGCTGGCGCACTGCTCGCGCTCTACGGCAGGCAGCGGATCGCCCCGATGCTCGGCCGCCGGCGCGCGGACGAACTCGTCGCGGCGTGGGGTGCCCTCGCCATTGCCGCGGCGTCGAAACTCACCGGATACGTATTCCTGTTCGCGTCCGGCGCGGCCCCCTGGTGGCCCTGCGCGCTGTGCGCCGTGGTCCTCTCCACGGCAGCGAGCCTCGCTGCCGTGGTGGGCATCGACCTCACAGCGCTGTTCATCAGGGCGCTGTCCCGGTCCGAGCCGCGTATCGATCCGAAGGCGTGGCGCCGCCGCCTCCTCGGCGAAAGCGGCGGCGCGCTCATCGTTCTCGTGTTCATGGGATACATGCCCGAGGGTGGCTACCGGTCCTTGTGGTTCATGCTGCAGGAGCCCCGCCGGTCGCCCTGGCACGAGGCGCGTCAGGATCTCTTCTCGGGCGTGCTGACCGACAGCCGATGCGACCTGCTCGTCGCTCCGGTCGATGCGGGTCCGCGGTCGGTCGATCGCCAGGCGCGCGAAGGGATCGGGCACATGCTCGCCCGGCGCGCCGTCGAGCGCGCCGGCGGATGCACGCCGGATCCCGATCTGGTAAGGCGCGCTCTCGGTGAACACCTGCGCCGCTTCGAAGACGGTGCCCTGCAGGCGCTGGCCGTCCGCGTCGGTGCTACGCGAATACTGCGCACGGACATCACGCTCACTGGCGACGGGCAGCGCTTCACGATCGCGATGCGAGTGGACACCCGGACACCCGAGGGCCAGTGGACGTCCGGCGCTTCCACCCGGGCTGTCCTGGCTCTGCCCGCGGACGACGCCCCCGAGCGCGTCGCGTGGGACAGCCTGCCGACCGCGTTGGACCGGCTGGGATTTCCGGCGAGGGCGGCACGACCGCCGGCGCGTCCGAGCGATCCGGTCCGGACCCTGCCGGACGACCCGCGGCAGCTGACCGACGCGACCGGCTCCGTGCTCGACGATGTCGAGCGGCTGCAATTGCTGGCGACGATGCTCCCGCAGGACGCGCCCGAGGCTCCGGGGTTGTGGTGGCGATCGCTGATGGCGTTGCGCGATGCGGACCAGGCCGATCCGCGTGTCATCGTGCTCTCCGCCCGCGCGTGGCTCCACGTCGGACGTCGCATGGTGGCCGAGCGTCTCGCGGCGCCGGTCGACAGTCCGGAGGGGCGCGTGGTGCTCGCGCTGTCACAGGGCGATCTGCCCGGTGCGCAGGAGGCCGCGCAGGCCGTGACCGCACCCCTGGCCCGGCTCATCGACCGCATCGGCATCGGCCGGCTGGAGAGCGCCTACGGCAAGGACGGCGGCGCCTCGGAGCGCCGCGCGCGCCTGCTCGCGACCCTGCCTCGCTACGCGGCCTACGTCCACCACGCACTCGGCACGGAGGACTGGGACCACGACGAGGAGATCTTCGCCATCGCCGACGAACTGCGGCGACTGGGAATCACGTCGGCGTGGGTCGATACGCGGACCGGACTGCTGCATGCCGCCTCGCGCATCGGGTGGCTCGCGTGGCTGCCGCGGTTGCGTCCCGACCGGGCCGGCACGACCGAGTTGCTGTACGCGCCGGCGTGGGACACCCATGCCGCGGCGTGGCGCTCGGCGCCGGCCGACCGCGTGACGGAGCGCGATCTGGTCGAGGTGCTGTTCGCCATCAATCGCGCCGCTGCGGCGGCCAACCTCTACACCCGGGGGCGGAACCAGTCGCTCTACGACCGGGCGTTTGCCGAGGCCAACGCGCTGGAGCCGGCGCTGCGTCGCAATCCGGCCGTCGTGCTCGAGGCGACGTGGTCGGCCCGCTGGCGGGGGCACCCTGAGCCCGACTGGCTCGACGGCCTGCTGCGGGGCGGTGCCATCGAGATGGCGCGGCGGCAGCTGGCGTTCGAGGACGCGTACACGCCGCTCGCCCAGAACGCCTCGTACCGGCATGCACTGCCCATCGCCTGGGCCGACGAGCCCATGTCGGCGGAGCAGGTAGCCGTACGCGCCGCTGCCGTGTACGACGAGGCCGTGCGTCGTCCCGAGTCCGCAGACCTGTTCGACCGCGCCGCGAATCGCAGCACGACGCGGTTCGATTTCGCCAAGGCCGCTGCCGAGACCCGGTCGCCGGGCAATCTGCAAGAGGCGCGGGAGCGGTTTCTCGCAGCTCTCGGACCGCGGTTCCGCGGCCACTTCTCCCGGACGTTGC
This sequence comes from Ottelia alismoides, assembly GCA_037367405.1. Lineage (NCBI taxonomy): Eukaryota > Viridiplantae > Streptophyta > Magnoliopsida > Alismatales > Hydrocharitaceae > Ottelia > Ottelia alismoides. The sequence continues at coordinate 35,159 of JAZKJV010001769.1, read as the reverse complement.
TCGAGAATGCGATGGTCGCGGGCTGGGCGGATGCGTCGCGTGAGCTCGCCTACTACGAAGCTCAGGTCGACGCCGGTGCGACCGACTGGGATACCTACTACCGCGCAGCGCTGGCCCTGATGCGGCTGAAGCGGCCGCACGAAGCGCGGCGAATGGCGGAACGGTGGCCGGGCTTCCAGCCGGGTGCCCGGAGCCCCGTCACGCAGGTGAACTACCTCAACGACATCCACCGGTTCTTCGCCGAGGCGGGTGAGACCGCCCTCGCACGGAGCGTCGCAGAGACGATGCTCGAGTACGGCACGGGCGCCGCCGTGGAGTTCGACGCGGCGATGTTCCTCGCGGCGGGCGACCGTGACTGGGCGAGTGCGGCTGCCGTAGCGCGCGACGCATACCGCCGTTACGACAGCGCCGATTCCCTGGCCGAGGCGGCCTGGTTCGGTCTGCTGGCCGGACAAGGCGACGTCGACGCCGATCTCGCGACGCTTCGCCGCCTTTCGCAGACGATCCGGACGCATCGCGTGCACGTGGCCCGGATGCGGATGGCCGGTGCCGACCGTGACACGGTCCGCAGGACCATCGCCGGCTGGACATTCGGCGAGGCGACCGAGGTTCAGAAGGACGGGGCTCGGTCCGCGACCGCGGTCGAAGCGCTGCTCGTGGACCGCGTCGCGACCGCAGAGGATCTCGGCATCATCCGGCAGCTGGCCGGCTCTACGCAGCAGAAACGCTCCGTCACGTCGCAGGGCTACGTCGCATCCCGCGCCGGCGATCACGCGACGGTGCTGCGCGTCCTGCGGCCCGTCATCGACGGACCGGGCGAGCGCGGCAATCTCCGCAACACCGGCACCGCGCTGCCGATCTTCGCGCGATCCCTCGTCGCGACGGGGCGGGCAGAGGAGCTGCGCGAGCGCCTCGTCGACTTGCGGCAGGCCGCCCTGGTGGACGCCTACACCTACCTCGCCACGGCCTGGCTCGCCCACGCGGACGGCCGGCCCGATGCCGCGCGGCAAGCGCTGTGGGAAGCCCTGATCGTCGCCAGCGACTACGCGGCCCCGATGCCGGTGACCTACCTCGTGCTGGAGGCCGCGGAAGACCTGTTCCGGGAGACCGGCGATGTCCGCTATCGCGAGACGCTGACCGATTTCGCGGGCCGCGCCTCCCGCGCGTGGCCCTGGCCGTGGGCCCACGCCTTCCTGGCGCTGCATGCGGAGACGCCATCGGTGCGTGCCGAGGCCGCGGCGGCCGTCATGCGCCTAGACCCGCGTTCCGCCCGGCTGGCCCAGGTGCCAGCAGCGATTCTCGAGGACGCCCGGACGCGTTACCGCGACCGCAATCCGGCCGTGCCTGCCCCGCGGTGATCACGAACTGCAGGACAGCATCGAGCAGCCCGCCTTCTGTCGCGCCCAGTCGGGACGCTTCTCCGCGAAGGCTTCGCGGCCGGGCTGCTCGTCGTAGGGCCGCCGCATGACGTCGAGCAGTTCGGTGATGCCCGCGTCGTCGCCTTCCGTCGCACGGTCGATGGCCTGCTGCGCGAGATAGTTGCGCAGCACGTACTTCGGATTCACGCGGTGCATGGCGGCGCGGCGGGCTTCGCGCTCGGGCGAGTCCTCGCGCACGCGCGCAGCGAAGCGATCCAGCCAGGTCTGCAGCGCGGTGGCGTGGCGCTCGCGCTTCGCGGCGTCGTAGAAGGCGTCCTCCAGCGGTGCGAGCGTCGGCGCGTCGAGGTCCACGTCGGCGAGGCGGCGGTGGAAGATCGTCATGTCCACCTCGGCCTCCTGCATGAGCCCGCGCAGGTCCTCCATCAGTTCGACGTCGCCTTCCCGGCACTCGCGCAGGCCGAGCTTGGCGGCGATGGTGTCGCGCTCGCACTGGGTGAACACGTCGATGTAGCGCTGAAGCGCGGCCTCCAGCGGCTCCGTGGCCGGCATGACCGTGGCCAGTGCCATGCCGAGCCGGCTGAGGTTCCAGTAGGCGATGCGGGGCTGGTACCCGAAGCGATAGCGGCGGCCCTGCGCGTCGGTGGTGTTGGGTGTCCAGTCGAGATCGAAGTTGTCCACCCAGCCGTAGGGGCCGTAGTCGATGGTGAGCCCGAGGATCGACATGTTGTCGGTGTTCATCACGCCGTGGACGAAGCCCACGCGCATCCAGTGGGCAACCATGCGTGCCGTGCGCTCGCAGATCTCGGTGAACCACGCCGCGCGCTGTTCGGCCTTGTCGGTGTGGGTAAGCAGATGCGGGTAGTCGCGGCGGATGGCGAAGTCGACCAGCTGCTCCAGCAGCGCCGAGTCCCCGCGCGAAGCCGGCAGCTCGAAGTTCCCGAAGCGGATGAACGACGGTGCCACGCGGCAGACGATGGCGCCGGGTTCCGGTTCCGGGTTGCCGTCGTAGAACATGTCGCGCACGACCAGTTCGCCTGTGGCGACGAGGCTCAGCGCACGCGTCGTCGGCACACCCAGGTGGTGCATGGCCTCGCTGCACAGGAACTCGCGGATGGAGGACCGGAGCACGGCGCGGCCGTCCGCCGTGCGCGAGTAGGGCGTGCGGCCCGCGCCCTTGAGCTGAAGCTCCCAGCGTTCCCCCTGGGGATTGATCAGCTCGCCCAGCGTGATGGCGCGGCCGTCGCCGAGCTGGCCCGCCCAGTTGCCGAACTGGTGACCGCCGTAGTTGGCCGCATAGGGCTCCATGCCCGGGTACAGATCGTTGCCGCCGAACACGCGGGCGAACAGCGGATCGCGGGTGATCGCCTCGGGCATGCCCAGCAGGGCCAGCACCTCCGGGGACCACGCCAGCAGGCGCGGTTCGCGGACCGGCGTGGGCTGCACGTGCGAGAACAGCGCGCCGTGCACCTGCCGGACGCCGGGACGGGTCTCGGGGTCGGCGGGCAGATCGCGGACGAAGGTGTTGTCGAAGATGAGAGTCGGCATGGCGGGCATCGGAGAGAGGGCGCTTCGAGGTTCGACCCAGTATAGCGGCGGGCGTTTCGCAGGCTCGGCCTCCGGCACCGGCCCGGCTGCGCGGACGAGGTGTCGACATCCGCCCCGATGGGACTAAATCGGGGACATAACCAGCCGTGCCGCGGGGCCGGGTCGAGCCGTGCCGCGCGGACATGACACCTCTTGACGTGGAGACCTCCATGAAACTGCAGTCCCTCCTTGCCGGCGCCCTGGTGGCGGCCGGTCTCGTTCCCGCTGCCCAGGCCCTGACGCTCTCCGCCGCGGCCACCAACGCCACCGGGTTCTCGGCGGCGCAGGTCGAATCCGGCGACCTCGAGTTCACCGACGCTGCCGCCACCACCGACGGCACCGTCGTGTCGTCGCTGCTCGAGGCCACGCAGACGTTCGCCCAGGCCCAGACCCTGCAGGGCATCAACCGGATTTCCGTGAGCAACGGCGCCGCCGTCATCGATGAGAACGACCGCGCGACCGGTATCGGCGGCCCCTTCTCCGCCGCGTTCTCCGTCTGGTCGGACGTCTTCACCATCAGCGGCGGGACGGGGACGGTTACGGTCACGGTCAGCGCCGCCGTCACGGGCAGTTCGGGAACGGTTACGGCGCCGAGGGCCTCTACGCGCTGGCCGCGGTCTCCCAGGACCAGGCCGCACTCATCTTCGAGGACCCGCTGGGTGCGATCTTCGGAAGCAACGTGCCGGCACCCCTGCTGCTGGTGCACCAGAGCACGACCGCCCCGCAATACGATGCCGAGGGCGAGCGCGTCGCGCCGGGCAGCCCGTTCGGCGACACGGTTTCGGCGACCCTCCAGTTCACCTATGGTCAGGCCTTTCATCCTGGTGAGCATGCTGGCCGGTTTCGCCAACGACTTCGGCTCGCTCAGCGCCATGAACTCCGCAGTGTTCGGTCTCACGGTTGCGGACAACCCCCTCGCCACCGTCACTACGGCGTCGGGCGCGCTGTATCCGGCGGCCGTGCCGGAACCGGAAACCTACGCGCTGTTCCTCGCGGGTCTCGGCCTGTTGGCAGCCGCCGCTCGCCGAGCCCGGCGCACCGCCTGAGGCGGCGTCACACCACCGCGAGGGACGTCGGTCCCTGCGGTGGCGGGTAGGCGGCGTCGATCTCCGCCAGATCGCCCGCGGTGAAGCGCACCGCGGGCGTCGCGCAGTTCTCCCGCACGTGCGCGGGGTCCACCGCCTTCGGAATCGCGATCACGTCGCCATCACGCTGCACCCAGGCCAGTGCCGCCTGGGTGGCGGTGATGCCATGGCGCCTGCCCACGTGCGCGAACACCGCGTCTCCCGCGAGCGAGCCCTGGTCGATGGGGCAGTAGGCCATCAGAGGCATCGTGTGGCGTCGCATCCACGGCAGCAGGTCGAACTCCACCCCGCGCTCCGTCGCCGAGTAGTACACCTGGTTCGTCGCACAGGCATCCCCGCCCGCCGTCTTCGCCAGCCGTTGCATGTCACGCGCGTCGAAATTGCTGACGCCCCAGTGGCGCAGGCGGCCCGCTGCGCGCAGCGCCTGGAAGGCCTCGATGGTCTGGGCGAGCGGGTGCGAGCCTTTCCAGTGCAGCAGGTAGAGGTCCACGTGGTCCAGCCCCAGCCGGGCGAGGCTGCGCTCGCAGGCGGTCACTGCGCCCCTGCGGCTGGCGTTGTGGGGGTAGACCTTGCTCACCACGAACACGTCTTCCCGCTTCACCACGCCGTCGCGGAACGCCCCGGCCAGCGCTTCGCCCACCACTTCCTCCGCACCGCCCTCGCCGTACATCTCGGCGGTATCGATCAGGCGACAGCCCAGGTCCAGCGCGAGCCTGATGGCGGCCACCTCCCTCTTGCGGGCGCTGGCGCGCTCGCCCATCCGCCAGGTGCCGATGCCGAGCGCGGGAATTCGGGTGCCGTCGGGAAGCGTGACCATGGTGACTCCGGGACAGGTCGGGCGACCGTCGTCCGGCCGAACCCGCGGGAGCGCCTGCGCCGGTCGCGCCGGTCCGCTCCCTCGCGATGGTAGCCGCCGAGTCCGGCGACGGCGAGGTTCGTTGCTACCATCCGCGCTTCCCCGGACGCCTGCCGCCCGGGCCGTCGAGAGCCTTGCGAGGAGCCGTTCCATGTCCGAAGCCTTCATCTGCGCCGCGCTGCGCACGCCCATCGGCCGCTATGCCGGCGCCCTGTCCTCCGTCCGTCCGGACGATCTCGCGGCGATCCCGCTGAAGGCGCTGAAGGACCGGCACCCCGGGGTCGACTGGAGCGCCGTGGACGACGTGGTGTTCGGCTGCGCCAACCAGGCCGGCGAGGACAACCGCAACGTCGCGCGCATGGCGCTGCTCCTGGCCGGTCTGCCGCAGGACGTGCCCGCGAGCACCATCAACCGCCTCTGCGGGTCCGGCATGGACGCCGTGGGGATCGTCGCGAGAGCGATCCGGGCGGGCGAGATCGAACTGGGACTCGCCGGCGGCGTCGAGAGCATGTCCCGCGCGCCGTTCGTGATGCCCAAGGCCACGACGGCCTTCGCGCGCGAGAACGCCGTCTTCGATACCACCATCGGCTGGCGTTTCGTGAACCCGCTCATGAAGCAGATGTACGGTACCGATTCCATGCCTGAGACGGCCGAGAACGTCGCGGCGGAGCACGGGGTGTCGCGCGAGGCTCAGGACGCCTTCGGGCTGCGCTCGCAGGCGAAGGCCTCCGCGGCCCAGAAGAGCGGGCGGCTCGCGCAGGAGATCGTGCCCGTCACGATCCCCGCGAAGAAGGGCGACCCGTCGTCGTGAGCCAGGACGAGCACCCGCGCGAGACGACGCTGGAAGCGCTCGCGAAGCTGAAGCCCATCGTGAAGCCCGACGGCACCGTGACCGCCGGCAATGCGTCGGGCGTGAACGACGGCGCCTGCGCGCTCATCCTCGCCAACGAACGGTCCGCGGCCCGGCACGGCCTCACGCCGATTGCGCGGGTGGTCGGCGTCGCCACGGCGGGCTGCGCGCCGCGCGTGATGGGCATCGGGCCCGTGCCGGCGACGCAGAAACTGCTCGCCCGGCTCGGTCTCACGATGGCGCAGATGGACGTCATCGAACTGAACGAGGCCTTCGCGGCCCAGGGCATCGCCGTGCTGCGCGGTCTGGGCGTGGCCGACGATGACCCGCGCGTCAATCCGAACGGCGGCGCCATCGCCCTCGGACACCCGCTCGGCATGAGCGGGGCCCGGCTGGTCGCGACGGCGGCGCACGAACTCGTCGCCCGCAAGGGGCGCTACGCACTCACCACCATGTGCATCGGCGTGGGCCAGGGCATCGCCGCGGTGATCGAACGCGTCTGACCTTCAGCGTCAGCGCCGGTCGCGTACGGCAACCTCCACCGGTGCCCGACCGCGGCCGCCGCGATGCCGTGGAGGCCCGTCGCCGTATGAGTTTGTGCGTAGCGCGGGGCCTGCTGCGGCGCCGCAGCGAGGGCACCGTCCGTCACAGGCGGCAGGCGGTCTTCCCTCTGAGGCGGGGCGGCCCGACGCGCGTGCGCCTGCGCGGCGGGCAACCCCGCATGCATTCCATATGCATTCCCTCAGCGTGACACGCGCACGGAACTCGCTATCCTCCCGGCATACGGCTTCGAGCCGACTTCGTGGGGGGTGCCGCCATGGCCGCCATCTTCGTGAGCTACCGTCGCAGCGATTCCAGCGGGTACGCCGGCCGTCTGGTCGATTCGCTGGAGGAGGCGTTTCCGGGTCATCAGCTGTTCCGCGACATCGAGTCCATCGAGGCGGGCAGCGATTTCGTCGACGCCATCGCGAAGGCGCTGAACGCGTCGTCGGCGCTGATCGTCGTGATCGGCCCGCGCTGGCTCGAGGCCGCGGATGCGGCCGGCCGGCGCCGCCTCGATGATCCGCAGGATTTCGTGCGGCTGGAGATCGCGACGGCCCTGCAGTCCGGGCTCAAGCTGATCCCGGTGCTGGTGGACGGCGCGCAGATGCCCGCCGCCGAGAAGCTGCCCGAGGACATCCGCCTGCTCGCCCGCAAGCAGGGACTGGAACTCAGCGACCGCCGCTGGGACTACGACGTGGGCCTGCTGTTCGATCAGCTGGCGCGTGTCCCCGGAATCCAGCGCCGTCTGGATGCCGCGCCGGAAGCCGCACGGGTCACGCCGCTTCCCGTCGTCGAGCGGAAGTCCTCCGGCACCTTCTGGAAGGTCGCTGGGGGCGCCGTCGCCGCGGTGGTGACGCTGAGTCTGTTCGGCGCGTTCTCCGGCGGAGATCCCGCACCTGTCCCCGCGCCGCTTCCCGTGGTGTCCGAGACGCCGGCATCCGCACCTGCCGCGGCTCCGGTGACGGCGCCCGAGGCCCGAGTTCCCGTCGCGGCGGTTCCGGTGTCGTACGAGCCCGCCCGGTCGGCGGCCCCTGCCGATCGCAACGTCGCGAGCCCGACTCCCGCCCCGGCACGTGCCGCGACACCGAACGTCACGGGCCTGTGGCGGTCGCCCGAGGGCGACGGCCTGTACTTCGAGCAGCACGGCCGCGAAGTCGCGGTCATCGCCGGCGATGCGTCGGCGACGCAGGGTTCATCGGCAAGGGTGAGTTCCAGGGCCGCCGGCTCGATCTCGCGCTCACGCATCTGCAGAGCGGTGCGTCGGTCCGCATGCAGCTCGCGCTGTCCGACGACGGCCGGCAGATGTCGGGCTCCGGCAGCGTCGCCGGTGTCGCGTCGGAAGAGCGTATCGTTCTCGTGCGCCAATGACGGCGTGCTGACCGTCGGGTCCGTTCGACCCGGCTACCCCAAAGGAGGAGAGATTCCATGGCCAAGCGAGCGGTGCTGATCGGCGTGAACCGGTACAAGATTCCCGGTGCCGACCTGCGCGGATGCGTCAACGATGTGGTGAACATGACCGGCGTGCTCACCCAGGTGTACGGTTTTGCGAAGTCCGACATCGTCACCCTCACCGACTTCGGGGCCACGAAGAAGGCGATGCAGGCGGCGATCCGCACACTGATCACGGGCGCCCGCAAGGGCGACGTGCTGTATCTGCACTACTCCGGCCACGGCGCCAACGTGCCCGACAAGAACGGCGACGAGGCCGACGGCCGCGACGAGATCCTCTGCCCCACGGACCTCGACTGGAAATCACCGCTCACCGACGACTGGCTGCGCACGACCTTCAACCGTCTGAAGGCCGGTGTCAGCCTCACCGTGGTGATGGACTGCTGCCACTCGGGCACCAACACGCGGGCGATCCTGCCGCCGACGCGCCGGCGATTCCGCGCTACCTGCCGAATCCGTGGGACCTGATGGCCGTGGAGTCGGGTCGCAAGCTGCGCGGCGCCGTGCGGGTCGGCATGCATGCCGCCAGCCGCGCCGCGCGCAAGCGCAGCGACGTGGTGAACGTCGACATTCCCGAAGTGCTGGTCACCGGCTGCCGCGATACGCAGACCTCCGCCGACGCGTACCTCGGCGGCGCCTTCAACGGTGCGCTTACCTACAACCTCGTGGCGTCCATCAAGGAGAAGAAGGGCAAGCTCACCTACCGTGACCTGCACACCCTGACCAAGGGCCGGCTCGCCAAGGGCAAGTTCGATCAGGTGCCGCAGCTGGAGGGCCGCAAGGAGCACCTGGACCTGCGTTCCTGTCGCCCATCGCCTGAGGACGCTCCCGCGGAGGGGTGCGGACGGCCCGCGATAGAATCGCGGCTTCCGCAGTCCGTCCCCTCCGTTCCCAGAGAGTTTCCTCATGCAGATCCAATCCATCGGCGTCGTGGGCGCCGGCACCATGGGCAATGGCATTGCCCAGGCCTTCGCAGTGGCGGGCTACCCCGTCGTGATGACCGACATCTCGCAGGCCGCGGTCGAGCGCGGCCTCAAGAACGTGGACGGCAGCCTGGAGCGGCTGGTCAAGAAGGAGAAGATGACCGCCGAGGCCAAGGCCGCCGCCATGGGCCGCATCCAGACCTCCACCGATCTCGGCGCGCTGTCCTCTGCCGATCTCATCGTCGAGGCTGCCACCGAGAATCTCGGCCTCAAGCTGGAAGTGTTCGGCAAGCTCGACGCGCTGGCGCGCCCCGAAGCCATCATCGCGTCCAACACCTCGTCCATCTCGATCACGAAGCTCGCCACCGCCACGAAGCGGCCGGCGCAGGTGATCGGCATGCACTTCTTCAACCCCGTGCCGGTGATGCAGCTCGTGGAGATCATCCGCGGCCTGCAGACCTCCGACGACACCTACGCGGCGGTCGAGTCGATCACCAAGGCGGTGGGCAAGGCGCCGGTGAAGGTGCGCAACTCCCCCGGCTTCGTCGTGAACCGCCTGCTCTGCCCGATGATCAACGAGGCCGTGTTCGCGCTGAGTGAAGGGCTCGCGACCGCGCAGGAGATCGACGACGCGATGCGCATGGGCTGCAACCATCCCATCGGTCCGCTGGCCCTGTGCGACTCATCGGGCTGGACGTGGAACTCGCCGTGATGCAGGTGCTGTTCGAGGGGTTCAAGGATCCGAAGTACCGGCCCGCGCCCCTGCTCGTGGAGATGGTCGAGGCGGGCTATCTGGGCCGGAAGACCGGCCGCGGCTTCTACACCTACGGCTGATTGCCGACCGCACCGCACCCGTTGCCGTCAGGCGGCGGGTTCGGTCTCCCACAGCCCGGTGACCGTGTCCACGTCGGTCACGTAGGCGAACACGTCGCTCATGCACAGCAGCGCCGCCGCCTGATGCGCGGGCGAGACCGCCGCGACGGCGTCCCGCGGGACCAGGACCCGGTAGTCGAGATTGCGCGCGCTGTATACCGTGCTCATCACGCAGCAGTGGGTCGTCACGCCGCAGCACACGAGATTCGCGATCCGGCGGCCGCGCAGCAGCAGGTCCAGATCGGTGCCGAGAAAGCTGTCGTAACGGCGCTTGCCGCGGATGCGGTAGTCGCCCGGCCGTGCGTCGAGGCCGTCCGTGAGTTCGCAGCCCGGGGTTCCTTCCAGGCAGTGCACGGGGTCGAATTCCAGTTCGATGCCGTAGTCGCTCAAGTCCGGCCGATGCGTCTCGTGCGTGAAGATCACCGGTACGTCATGCGCACGCGCCCACGCGATGAGCCGGTTGATCGCGGGCACGATCGCACGGCCTCCCGGCGTTCCTGCACGGCACCCGCGTCGACGAAATCCCGCTCCATGTCGATGACGAGCAGTGCGGTGTCCTCGGGACGGATGCGCCCGGCCGGCAGGGGCCGGACCATCGGTTCGAGATTCATGCGGGCCGCCGGCAGATGAAGTCGATCTCCACGCAGGCGCCCTTCGCGAGCCCCGTGACGCCGATGCAGGTGCGGGCGGGCAACCGATCCTTCGGGAAATACTCACGGTAGATGCGGTTGAACGTGGCGTAGTCCCGTTCGAAGTGCGTGAGATACGCGCCGGTGCGCACCACGTGTTCCAGGCCGAGCCCGATGCCGTTCAGCACCTTCACGAGGTTGGCGATCACGAGGTGCGTCTGCGCCTCGATGCCGTCCGGCACCGGAAGCTCGGGTGCGCCGGGGTGCGTCGGCATCTGACCGGTGACGAACACCCAGCCGCCGGCCTCGGTGGCGTGACTGAAGGGCCCCACCTGCTCGGGGGCGCCGGGGACGAGATGGAACAGGATGTCCTGGGCCATGGAGACCTCTGCGAGAATCGTGACAGGGTGCGTTCAGCAGATTGCGTACCCGTGCACCGGTCTTCTGGGGAGGGCACCATGCTCAAGGGTCTCGTCGTGGTCGTGGTGGTGGCCGTCGCGGCCGTGTTTCTCCTGTGGCGTCACGGTCAGACGCAGTGGTCGGTGCTCACGCAGACACTCACGGCCCGCCTGGATGCCGCGCGCGTGCCACCGCTGGCGTCCCGGTTCGATCGTGCGGAGCTCGACGGTCTGCCGCCTGTCGTGCGGCGCTGGTTCGAGACCGTGCTCACCGATGGTGCGCCGTCGTCACCGCCGCTTCGATGCAGCACACGGGTACCTTCAACATGAGCGAGGACGGCGAGAAGTGGCTGCCGTTCACGTCGAACCAGCGGGTCGTAACGCGCCGCCCCGGCTTCGTCTGGGACGGCCGCATCCGCATGGGGCCCGGCCTCGACGTGCACGTGCACGACGCCTACGTGGCAGGCGAGGGCATCCTGCATCCCGCCATTCTGGGCGTGTTCAGCCTGACCGATCTGCGCGGCGAAGGCGACATCGCCGAGGGCGAGCTCATGCGTTTCCTCGCGGAGGCCGCGTGGTACCCGACGGCCCTGCTGCCGAGTCAGGGCGCGGCGTGGGCGGCGGTCGACGATGCGTCGGCCCGGGTCACCCTGCGCGACGGGCGGATCGCGGTCTCGATGACTTTCACCTTCGGCGCCGACGGATTCGTGAGCCACGTGCGCGCGGATGCGCGCGGCCGCACGGTGAAGGGGCGCATCGTGCCCACGCCGTGGGAGGGACGCTGGACCGACTATCAGGTGCGCAACGGCATGCGCGTGCCCATTTCGGGCGAGGTGGCGTGGGTGCTGCCCGAAGGGCGCAAGCCCTACTGGCGCGGGACGGTGACGCGGCTGGAGTACGAGTTTGCCGAGATGCCGTGAGCCGCGGTCGTGCACCGGACGAGATGCGGGCGGGTGCCGCGGGAGGATGTGGCGGCCCCGGGCTGCGGACGTCAGCAGTGGTGACGGTTCCGCGAACGCGTGGCATGGGTCGAAGAGGTCGCACGCGAACGCGCAGCCCGGGCGCCACCCGTGGGGCGGTGCTTTTCGGTGCGCCATCGCCTCTTGCTCTCCGCCCCCGTCCACGCGCACTTTTCCGGGTGACGCCGTCACCCTGGACGGCACGCGGCTGCCCGCCGTACCCCCGCCGTCACGATGCGTCCATGCCGACCCGGCGCAATCCCGACGGAGGTGTCCCATGTTTCCCACGATCCGCATGCGGCTCGCTGCAGCCGTCATCCTGTGCCCCCTCGCCGCGCACGCCGCGCGCACGGTCGAGACCGAGTTCCGCGTCGAGGCCGACGAGCGCGTGACGGTGGGCCACTACAAGTGGGCGTTCGGCAAGGTCTGCTACGACATCCGGCGCGACGACGGATCGGACGGTGTGGTGAAGATGTGGTCCCTCGGGCTCGGGCAGATGGATCAGCGCACCTATCGCGGTGCAGCCTGCTTTCCGGTGCTGGGCTTCGCGCGCATCCGCGCAGGCCACGCCGACGGCCGGCCGGTCACGATCCGTGTCACGGGCGACCACCTCGCGGCGATGCCGTTTGCCGGCGGCGCCCGGTGACCGGCGTCGCACGGATGCCCGTCAGGGCTTCGCGGACACGCGTCGTGCGATCACTGTCACGGGCACCATCAGCAGCGCCTGGATGACGAAGAACGGTGCCGCGAACGCGAGGAACGTGGTGCTTCCGAGGACGCTGATGGCGATCAGCGTGGCCACGCTCAGGCTGCGGAGCGAGAACCCCACCGCGGTGGAGACCGATTCGTCACGCGGCCAGCGCAACGCCATCGCGATCGCGAGTCCGATCCCCGCGGCCGAGACCGTGAACAGCGTGGCGGCCAGCGTGATGGGACGCAGTTCGCGAACCATCGCCTCGCCCTGGTCGAGCACCATGAGCGCGAGCATGACCACGAGGGCGGCGAGCGTCACGTTCCGCAGCCTGTTGCGATGGCGTTCCGCGAACTGCGGAAACCGATGACGCAGCGCCATGCCCAGCGCGATCGGCAGGAGCATGCCGAGGGTGATCTGCCGCATCACCAGCGGGTAGGGCAGATCGAACCCGAGAGGTCGCTGCAGGACGCCATCGAAAGCGACGCGCGCGGCCAGCGGCGTCATGACCAGCGCCGCCAGGTTCGACACGGTCGTGACGGTGACCGAGAGGGCCACGTCGGCCTTCGCGATCAGGTTGACCAGGTTCGCGGACGTCGCCTGGGGGGAGACGGACACGAGAACGAGTCCGCCCGCCACCAGGGGCGGCGGGTCGAGCGTGACGATGATCGCCGCGCCGATGGCGGGCAGCGTCAGGACCTGTCCCGCCACCGAGACCAGCACGTGGGTCGGGTAGTGCGCCACCCGGCGCAGGTCGTGGAGCGTCAGCTCGAAGCCGACGACGACCATCGCCGTCACCACGAGGATCAGCAGCAGGGTATCGACCGGAATCACGGGGCAGGAGAGGGGGCGCGCGGGCGCGCACCCGCCCGGATCGGCATCACGGTGCGGCAGGGCACCCGGTCATGGGCCGGCACGCTCGAGATCCCGCCGGGACCGGCCGGTGATCGACAGCAGGTCCTCGTGCAGTTCGAACCACACCGTGTGGTAGCTGTCCGCGATGACGCGGGCCATCGCGTCGCGGTCGCCGGCGGCGACGCGGGCGGCCGCGCGATCGAGCCGGGCCGGGTACTCCGCGAGCCGCGGTGAGAGGGCCGAGATGCGGGGCCCGAGCGCGGTCAGGCGTGTGTGCAGGGCCTCGATGCGGCGCCGGATCCGGGCATCGTAGTCGGGCTGCGTGTGATCGTTGACCTGTCCGTCGGGGTGCACCTGCCACGCCGTCATGGTGGACTTCAGCTCGTGATCCAGCGTGCGGAAGGCCTCGTACACCGCGGACGCCTCTGCCGCATCCGCGGTCTCGTGCTCGTGCGCGAGCAGGGTCCGCAGCCGTTCCCGTCCCGGCACGCTGACGCGCAGCGTGTCGCCGACCCACACGCAGAGCCCGGCGTCGCAGAGGGGCTGGTAGAGCTCACGCACGGCGTCGGTCGGGAGCGCGAGCGCCTCGCCGAGGACCGCGGCGCTCGCGCGTCCCTTCAGTGCCGCCATGCGCAGGAGCGCGAACTCGGTATGCGTCTCCGGACCTTCCGGGACCTGTGCGGTGCCGCCTGCGCGTGAAGGGGCCGGAGACGCCCGGCCGGGCAGTGCCGCGAGCAGCGCAGCCAGAGGGGATTGCACCGCCACGCACGCCACGCCGGCCTCGACGGCCGCGTGGATGCCTTGCTCCGTGTCGAGCACCTGTCCCCGCGCCGCGATGCCCGGGCGCAGGGCGTCGCGCCACCGTGTTCCGGCGGCGTCGAGATCCACGCGGTCCGGTGGCGCCTCGTTCAGTTCGACAGCGGCGAGCGGTGCACGGGCGCGGGCCCACGCGAGGAGTCGTCGCAGATCGGCCGCGTCCGGCGAGGCGTCGTCCGTACCGTCGCGGGTGAGGTCGCCGGGCCAGATGCGTCCGGTCGCACCGTCGATCGTGATGGTCCTGCCCTCCAGGACACCTGTCGTGCCGGCGCCGCACCCCACGATGCACGGGCGGCCGAGCTCCCGGCTCACGACCGCGGCGTGAGACGTGGAACCGCCCTGCTCGGTGACCAATGCCCGGGCGGCAATCACGCCGTGCAGATCGTCCGGGCTCGTCGTCGGCCGGATCAGGATCACGGACTCGCCACGCCGGGACCGCGCCTCGGCCTCCTTCGCGTCGATCACCGTGACACCGCAGGCGATGCCCGGGGAGGCCGGCTCTCCGGTGAGGAGTGCAGGCGTGTCCTGCGCCGCCGGACCGAGCGCGAGCAGGGGCAGGCTGCGCATCTGCTCCGGATCGAGACGGCGCAGCGCTTCGTCGGGCGTGATGAGCCCTTCATCGACGAACGCCACGGCGGCGCGCAGCGCGGCGCGCGGCGACCGCTTCGCGACCCGGCACTGCAGCAGCCAGAGCCGTCCCGCTTCCACCGTGTATTCGATGTCCTGGATGTCGCGGGCGTCCCGCTCCAGGGTGCCGCTGTGCCGCAGCAGATCGGAGTGCACGGCCGGCAGCTGTTCGCGCAGATCGTCCAGCGGCGCGGGCGTGAGTGTTCCGGAGACGACATCCTCGCCCTGTGCGCGCCGAAGCCACTCGCCCCAGGGCGCCGGGTCGCCCGACAGCGGATTGCGACTGAACACGACGCCGGTGCCGGAGTGCGCATCGAGATTTCCGAAGACCATGGCCTGCACCATCACCGCCGTGCCGTCACCGTCGGGCAGGCCCCGCAACTGGCGGTAGGTGCGGGCGCGCGGGGAGTTCCAGGACTCGAAGACGGCGGCGATGGCGAGCCGCAACTGCTGCCACGGATCCTCCGGCACCGCGTCGCCGCAGTCGCGCAGGACGATGCGGCTGAACTGGGTCCGGAAGCGAAGGTGCGTCTCCGCGGCATAGGACGGATCACCGCTCTCGCGGCCGAGCGCGGTCTCGACGGCGGCATTGATGCCGAGGTCGAGGATCGTGTCCATCATGCCCGGCATGCTGCGCGCGGCCCCCGACCGCACGGACACGAGCAGCGGCCGTTCGATGTGGCCGAACCGCCGGGCCGATTCGCGCTCCAGTGCCGACACGTGCGCGGCCACGCTGTCCCAGACGCGGTCGAGCGCTCGGGCGCCCTCGGCGAAATAGGCGCGGCACACATCGGTGGTGACGACGAACGCTGGCGGCACGGGCAGCGCGAGGGAGCGCATGCGGTTCACGCCCCACGCCTTCGCGCCGATGGCTTCGCGCGGCAGCGGGCACGTGCCATCCACCGGCACGACGAGCGCTGACGCAGCGGTCATTCCGTCGGGATCGCCGGTGCTCACCGGACGGTGACCGTGCCCGCACCGCCATCGACGGTGACGACAGTGCCGGTGGAAAGACGCCGGGTGACGCCGGCCACGGAGACGACCGCCGGAATGCCCAGCTCCCGGGAGACGATCGCGGCATGGGAGATCGCGGCACCGGTTTCCACGATGACCGCGGCGGCCGAGAGGAAGAGCGGGCCCCACGAGGCGTCGGTCGTCTCGGCAACGATGATCTCGTCGGGCTCGAGGTCGCTGTCGGTGTCGAGGGATGCAATGAGTCTCACCCGCCCGGTGCGCACGCCAGGGGATACGCCGATCCCCGTGAGCACCGTGCCCGCCGCGAGTCCCGGTCTCCGGAGCGGCCGGCTCCGGCACGTTCCAGGAATGCCGACAGCGGGGGCGGGGCGCCTTCGAACACGAACGGCGGCACGCGCTGCGCGAGCAGCGCCATCTGTCCCGCACGTTCGGCGATGCGGTCCCGGAAGGCCGCAGGCTGCGCGATGAAGTCGTCCAGCTCCGCGAACGTGATCATGAGGACGTCCTCCCAGCGGGCGAGGATCCCGCGGGAGACATGGCGCGTGCCGAGTTCGCGCATCAGGGCGCGCATGCCCTCGTTCCACCGGGCGCAGTTCACCTTGCTGCCTTCGCGCGCAGTGAGGAACCGGGCTGCAGCCCGCGCCGCGGCTTCGAACTGCGCGCGGGCGCCGCCATCCCGCGGGAGCCGATCCGACACCTCGGCGATCGCCTTCTCGCGCCGGGCGATCGCCTCGTCGGCCCGGTGCTGCGGGGCGGCCGTGTCCGGCGCCAGCCGCATGCGATCGAGCATGCGCAGGACGAGCCCGGGCGACGTGCGGTAGGTGGGCGACCGCAGGTCCCACGCGTTCGGTCCCAGGAAGCCCCAGCGGTCGGAGAAGCGCGACCAGCCCTGCAGGAAGGCGCGTGAATCCGCGTCGCCCGAGTCCCGGGCATCCGCGAGCACCGAGGCCGGATTCCGGTCGAACCCCGCCATCAGGCCCGCCGAGCCGCGTACGACACGCGACAGCGCCCACAACTCGAAGGACTGCGCGGCGGAATCCACGTCGCCCAGCATCGAGGCGATGGCGACGCGCGCTCGGCCCGGCCCGCCACCTCGCAGAACTGCAGGATCGCGCCCGCCAGCACGTTCGCGCCATAGGTGTTGCGCACGTGCTGCCGGAACAGCAGACGGGCGCGCCGGAATGGATGACCGGAACTGCGCCGCGAGCCCGGCCTCGGTCATCGTGGCCGGATCGGGCCGGCTCGCGAGCGCGCCGGTCAGGTCGGTCCGGTTGGCCGCGTTGAGCGGCTGGGGATCGCCCGAGAACAGGGAGGTCAGCCACACGCCCGTCGCGGCCCTGCGTTCGGCGTTCTCGTCCCGTGGGTCCGGACGGTACGGGGGGACGTCCGGCGCGTCGCCGAACAGCGAGCGGTCGATCGCCTCGACGGTCATGCCGGGGATGCGCACCGCGAGCACGCGCGTGACCGACATGTTGATGTACACGTAGCCGCCGAAACAGGCGGTGATCTCGGGCTCGCCCTCCGGCTTGAACTCGTCCGGAGTGAAGGCGCCGAAGTCGCAGAAGGCATCGCGCCACGCGGGTTCCCATGCGAGGCGACCGAGCGCCGTCCAGGTCAGCGGGGACACGACCTCGGCGAACACCTCGCCCACGTTGGCGCGCGTGAACACCGGAAAGCGTTCGCTCGGGGCGTCGTCCGAGACCGTGATGCGGTGCTCCACCATGGCTGCAATGCTCCGATGACCGGGCGAAGGAAGGGACGGCCAATGCCGTTCAGGACCCGTACGGACGTTACGCTCCATGTCACCCGTACCGTCTTGACTTGCATCAATCCGCACCGGCGTGCCCGCGACCCGTGCGGACGCTGGTCCCCGTCTTGCTGCGACGTGGCGCAATCGCGTGCATCGGGACGGGGGCAGTGCCCATGACGGCCAGGCAGACAGCAGGGTTCCTCATCCTTGCCGCGGTCGCGACGGCCTGGGCGGCGGACATGCACGAGGACGAGCAGGCCGCGATCGAGGCGGCCGTCGTGGTCGCCTCGTTCGATCGCCTGGCGCACGACTGTGCTGCGCGAGGCGGACCGGACGCGAAGCAGGCGGCCGCATCGCGGAGTGGCAGCGGGAGCAGAACGTCGGAGCCGTGCGCGAACGCGTCGCCGGCGTGCTCGATCGCCCCTTCCAGAGGGATCAGGTCGAGCGGGGTGCGTCGACGATCATTGCCGCGGTCACCGCCAGGAAGGTCTCACCGTGCGCCGCGATGGTCGCGCTGTCGCGGACGCCCGACGCCCGTTTCCCGGGACTGCGAGGGGAGGACGCGCCGAAACCGGCTGTCGTGCCGGCGCCTCCTGTGCCGCCAGCCGCCGACGGCGGGCTCGAGGCGGTTTCCCGGAGGAAAGGGCTGCGGGGACCGCGCCCGATCCCGAGCAGGTGCTCGCCCGGATCGACAGTTTCGGGTTCACGACCAGGGCGACGGCGGGCCCCGGCGGGGTCGCAAGCCTGGAGGTCGTGCCTGTCGTCCTGTTGCGGTCCGGCGACGCTCTGCGCGACGTCAGGGGACTGCAGTATCCGGGCGGCCTCGAGGTGCACCGGCGCGCGATGCCGAAGAAGTGGACGAAGTGGCGGCGGGAGGCGGGCGTTCTGCAGCTGCGCGACGACGAGGGCTGGACGGCGCTGTCCTTCCAGACGACCTTCGCCCGTCTGCCCGAAGGTCTCCGGCTGGACGGGGAGTTCCGCCACCTGGGCGGCAGCGGCAACGTGGCGGCGGGTGGTGCGCAGAGTGTCGCCGCCTGGACACAGTACCGCTTCGATCCCGACGGCCGTGTCGTTCGCGGGAGCGGTGGAGGTGCCGCTGCGTCCGCGGGAGACACGTCGGTCGAAACCGCATCCAGGAGTGTCGGGAAGACGGGGCGCTACCGGATCGACGGTCTGACGCTGCACATCCGGTACGACGACGGCACCGAAGAACGCCATGTCCTCATTCTCGATCCGAAGCCGCCCGTGAAGGCGCTCTGGCTGGACGGCGTCGGCTACGTGCGCCGCGGGTCCTGAGGGTGCGTCAGGGGAGCGCCGCGGTCCGGGTGGGGGCGGGCACGCGATGGCTTCCAGATCCGCCGCGAGGGCCTGGGTGCGCTCGACGACCCTGCGCTTCTGGGCCTCCGTCAGCTGCGCGCTGACCTCCGCGACCATCTCGAAGGTTCGAGCGCGGTTCGCTTCCAGCTTGGCGGTCAGGGTCGGCGTGTAGGTGCGCTCCGGTTCGGCCATCAGCGCGAAGAGCCGGCCGCGCAGCGCGGCCGGATCGGCCCGGTTCGTCAGGGCCTCGCGCAGCGATCGCTGCCACCGCCGGCGGCTTTCGAGAATGTCCGCCTGGGCGGGTTCCAGCGCGGCGCTCCACCGGTCGACGATCTGCCGCTGTTCGCGGGTGAGCGGACCGGTCCATGCCTCGAGCCGCTCGCGCGTCTTCGCGGCGCGCTCCGAGACCACCGACTTGTAGGCGACGTCGACGAACTCCCGGCGGTACTTGCCGTTGGCCTTGTCGAAGGCCGACTCCAGGTCGTCCAGCTGGCGGTCTTCGAGCGAACGCGCCAGTTCGGGCGAATCGGGGGCTCGCCTCCTCGGCCATCAGGCGGAGGAAGTAGCGCACGTTCGCGTAACGCGCTTCCACCTGGGCGGCGCTGACGCCCGCGGCGGCTTCCTGCCCGACTCCGCGCATCCACGCGGCATAGCCCGGCAATTGCGAGCGGCAGTGCCACTGCTTGAAGTCAGCGAGCTGCCGGCCAAGCGCCTCGGACTGCCGCCGGTCGAGCGGCAGATAGCTCTCCAGTGTCCAGGCCAGCACGCGCTCGGCCTGGCTGTAGCCGAACTGCACGCGGCTGCACCCGGCGAGCAGCAGGGCGAGCAGGGTCAGGAGGAGCGTGCGGCGGAGCGGCATGGTGGTCCTGCGACCCCGGAACCGGGGCGAGGTTCCGAGCATGTCCGGGCCGCGTGACCGCACCGTGACGCCGTCACCCCGAATCTTTCCGGGTGGCGCCGTCCAGGCCGGGGGTAGCCTGCGATCCAGGAAAGACGGCAGACCGCTTCCCCTTGGCACGATATGCGCTCGCCATGGGACCCCGGTCCGCCGCCGACCGCAACCCGATCCGGAGCCGATCCATGCCAGACACGCTCTATCTCGCCATCGCGGAGCGCACGTCCGCCCAGACGGCCGCGCAGATGACACTGCCGACGTACGACCCGGACTACGTGCTGAAGCTCGCGAAGGGCGACAAGCCCATGCCGCCGGACCTGCGCGAGCGCATCCGCAGCGTGGTCCAGCTGCACATCTTCTCGCGCAAGCGCCTCGCCGGGCTGGACGAGGCCGTGGCCCTGCGGCGCGAGGGCATCCTGTTCCTGCCGGACGGGCAGCAGCTGCTCGACCGCACCCGCGAGGCCGAGGCGCTCGCGCGTGATCCGCAGAAGCCGGCCGCCCTGCGGGTGCAGTACCTGTGGATCGCGATGACCGGGTCGTTCCGGCTGGCCCGACCGCGGGAGGACGGCGCCGGCAGTCATCTGCGCCACCTGGAGAACGTGTGCACGCTGGGCGCGGAGATGCAGCGGCTCGCCGAGACCGAGTACGGTGCACGCAGCGTCTGGTTCCACCTCGCGCGGGTGAACACGGCGGCGGCCCGCTATCAGCTGCTGGCGATGCGCGGACGGCTCGACCGCGACTTCCACGCGCAGGGCCTCGAGGTGTGCAGCGCGGCCGCGGACGATTGTCCCTGGTGGGTGGAGGTGCACCGCGACGCGCTGGAGTACGCGGCGCTGCTGGGCGATGCCGCAGCGACCGATCGTGCCTTTCTCGCGCTGTGCCGCTGTGCGAAGACGCGGCCGGCCGGCTGGGTGCTCAGCATCGCGCAGCACGGCATGGAGGCCGACGCGATGGTCCGCATCCGCGAGAGCGCGCTGCATCGCCATCTGGAGACCGTCGTGGACGACGACCGGCGCCAGCTGCGCGCCGTGAGCCGCATCGACAACGCCCTGCTCGATACGCTGACCGGTCTCGCGACCGGCGCCCAATGAGGGAGACGACCATGAAAGCCAAGATGCTCTGGATCACGGCGGTGGCGGCCCTGCTGGGTGCGTTGCACGCCGAGGCGGCCCCGATGCCGGCCGATACCGAGGCGCCCGTCGCGGTGTGCGGGCAGCACGATCCGTCCGCGCCGGGGTTCTACGGATAGCAGGAAGCGCGTCGGCGCCGCGGCTTGCCTTCCGCCCGCGGCGCACCCTGACAGCCGGTCGACACGGGCCGCATTCCGCGAGGGGTGCGGCCCGTCCCGTCTGGCACGGGCTGACCGTGGTGGTTATCCTTGCCCGGAACCACACAGGGACGGTCGGTCTTCGGCCGGGAAATGATGAAGACGGTCTATCGGCCCGCGAACGGCATCGAGGCGCACATGCTGCGCGACCTGCTGGCACAGGACGGCATCGAGGCGCACGTGATGGGCGCATCGCTGGAAGGCGCCATCGGCGAACTGCCCGCGGCAGGGCTCGTGCGGCTGGAAGTGGCCGAAGAGGACTACGCGCAGGCGCGCGCGCTGCTCGTCGAGTGGGAGAAGACGAGTCCCCCGCCGGAGTCCGCGGCGACGCCCGTTGCGAGGGCGCGGTCGACCCTGGGCGCGGGCCTGGGTGGCATGGCGATCGGCATCGTGCTCTCGGCCCTGTACTTCCGCGCGCCTGTCCAGCAGGACGCCGTCGACTTCAACCGCGACGGTGTGCCCGACGAGGAGTGGACCTACACCCCGGCCGGTACGGCGAAGGAAGTGCGAGGCGACCGCAACGGGGACGGCCGGCACGACATCGTCACCCGATTCGCGAACGACGGTGCGGTGGCCGGGAGCGAGAGCGACGACGACTTCGACGGGGTCTTCGAGACGCGCTTCACCTACGATGCCAGTCTGATCACTCGCAGCGACGTCGATACCGACCGCGACGGCGTGCCTGATCTCAGGGCGTCCTTCACCCATGGCGTACTCGACCGCGTGACCCACATCGACAAGCACACCGGCCGTCCGCTGCGGATCGAGTACCACCGCGGAGGACGGATCACGCACGCCGAAGTGGACACCGATCGCGACGGCGTGCTCGACCGCCGCGTGTCGTACTCGCGGATCGGGGAAGAGGCCTCGTTCGAGGAGATCTTCACCCGTCAGTAGCGGCGCGTCGTGCGGCCGGGACCTGGCGCGGACGCGCCGATGCAGGGCTGACGGCTTCCGTGGCCGCAGCGCCCTGACCGGCGGGGCCGGTCAGTACCGGAATCGCACGCCCAGCAGCGCGTAGTTGAACAGCGCGAAGCTGTAGACGTCGTCGCTCTTCACGCCGCCCTCGAGCATGCGATAGCCTGCTTCGAGAGTGAGATCCGGCGTGACGTCGTAGCCCAGCTTGAAGGCGACGTCGATCGCGCGGCCGCGAGGGCCCGCAAGGCCGTCGAAATCGATGATCCCCCGCCACCGGTCGCCGAGGCGGTACTCGCTATAGGCATGCAGCAGCGGGACGAACCCCACGTTCGAGTCACGAGCCCGCGTGCCGCCCTGGTTCAGGGAAACCTCGGCATCGCGGACCTTGCCCGTCGCGCCGAGCTTGAACAGCCAGCGGTCCGAGTCCACGAGCGTGTAGCGCCAGGTGAAGCGATACGAATCGAACTTGTACCTCGCATCGACGGGCCCGGCGGAGAAGCTCTGCCCGTCGTAGAGGGTGTTCTGTTGCAGGGTGCCGCCCTCTTCGATGCGCAGGGGCGCGATGAGGCCGCGCAGTTCGTGCCGGTCGGACAACCGGTACGCCGCCTCGATGCGGAGGAAGGGATACGGACCGGTACCGACGGTGTCGTCGAGGCCGAAACGGGTCCCCGAATTGCCCGGCCGCTGCACGTCGTTGCGGGTCTGCCACACGGGCCCCGTCTCGATACCGATGGTCCACCGGCGATCGTCGCCGGCGGCCGCAGCGCCAGCTGCGAACATGGTGAGGCCGCAGGCGATTTGCTGGGGCAACGACAGCATGGCTCCGATTCCTGTCTCGAGTCAGCACGCACGGACCGTCCCGCCAGGACGGAGTTCCCGGCGCGGTCCGGTGCGGGAGTCGGCCGATCCCGCGCAGGTCGACCTGCACCGGGCCGTCGGGGTGCGCGAGGCCTGCGGTCGGCGAGATGGAGGCCGGCATCGCCATGCCGTCCGGTGACCGGCCCTAGGCTCCGTATCTGCCCAGGCCTTCCAGATCCAGCACACGCACCCCGCCGTACTCCACGGCGAGCAGCCCGGCCTTCTCCAGCGCCTGCAGCGACTGATTGGCGCGCTGCCGGGACACACCCACCAGCTGGGCCAGTTCGGCCTGGGAGATCTCCAGCTTCGGGCCGACACCCGGGTAGAGCGTCGGGTTGAACAGATTGGCGATGCAGCGAGCCATCTTGGCGTCGGGGTCCAGGAGGCGCTCGTACTCCACGAGACCGATGAACTGGCCGAGGCGCTCGTTCAGCTGGACGAGCAGGTGACGGTTGAAGGCGATGCTGGAATCGAGCAGCCACAGGAAGGTGGCGCGCGGGAGCTTCGCCACGGTGCAGTCCGACAGGGCGATGCCGTCGTAGCGGCGCGGTTCGTCCTTGAGCAGCGAGCCCTCGCCGAACCAGCCGCCCGGCGGAACGCCGGTGAAGGTGGTCGCCCGGCCGTCCGGACCGCTGCTCGTGAGCTTGACCAGCCCGGCGCACACGCCGAGCCAGTGCTCCACCTGCTCGCCCTTGCGTGCCACCTGACCGCCTGCCGGGATGTGTTGCAGTGCAATATCCCGTTGTACCCGGGTCAGCTGCTCGGGCGTGAGCGTCACGGTCCAGCGGGCGAACAGGCGCAGGGTCTCGGAGAGATTCACGGGATTGTCGTTTCGGTGACAACCTAAGTCTGCCTGACTTTGCTACCCTCTGGCAGCTTTCGCGGGCACGCGCCCGGCGCTTCTCCAAGTGCGCCACGCGACCCCGATCCAGAACCCGAGAACAGCGAGAGGAGCAAGCCTTGTCGACCCAGACAGGGCCGGCGGTGGCCGGTCCGGAGGAGACTTTTCCGCGTCTGCTGCTGGCGCACGCGCAATCGCGCGGCGACCGCACGGCCCATTCGCGAGAAGGACCTCGGCATCTGGCTCTCCTGGACGTGGAAGCAGGTGGCCGACGAGGTGCGTGCCATCGCCTGCGGCCTGGCTGCGCTCGGATTCCAGCGCGGACAGACCATCGCCGTCATCGGCGACAACCGTCCCCGCCTGTACTGGACCATGATGGCCGCGCAGTGCCTCGGCGGGATCGCCGTGCCGCTCTACCAGGACGCCATCGCCAGCGAGATGCTGTTCGTGCTCGGCAATGCCGAAATCAGCTTCGCGGTGGTCGAGGACCAGGAGCAGGTCGACAAGATGCTGGAGATCCTGCCGCAGTACCCGGCGCTGCGGTGCGTCGTGTACGACGACACGCGCGGGATGCGCAACTACCCCGACAAGGTGCTGCTTTCGTTCGACGCGCTGCAGGAACGCGGCCGTGAGTTCGACCGGGCCCACGCCGGCTTCTTCGAGGCCGAAGTGCAGAAGGGCCGCGGCGACGACATCGCGGTGATGCTCTACACCTCCGGCACCACCGGCAACCCCAAGGGCGTGTGCCAGACACACAGCGCGCTCATCGCGGTTTCGCGCGGGGACATCGCCTTCGACGGCTTCTCGCAGGACGACGAGATTCTTTCCTACCTGCCGATGGCCTGGGTGGGCGACCACCTGTTCTCCTACGCCCAGGCGCTGGTCGCCGGCTTCTGCGTGAACTGCCCGGAATCGAGCGAGACGGTCATGACCGACCTGCGCGAGATCGGCCCCACCTACTACTTCGCGCCGCCGCGGGTGTTCGAGAACCTGCTCACGCAGGTGATGATCCGCATGGAGGATGCCGCGCCGTTCAAGCGGAAGCTCTTCCACTACTTCATGGGCGTGGCGCGTCGCTGTGGTGCGGCCCTGCTCGACGGCCGCGCGGACAAGGTATCGGCAGGCGACCGCCTGCTCTACGCGCTCGGGAACCTCGTGGTGTACGGCCCGCTGCGCAACGTGCTCGGCATGTCACGCATCCGCGTGGCCTACACCGGCGGCGCGGCCATCGGGCCCGACCTCTTCGAGTTCTACCGGTCCATCGGCATCAACCTGAAGCAGCTCTACGGACAGACCGAAACCGCCGTCTACGTCTGCAAGCAGCCCAGCGGCGAGGTCAAGCTCGACACCGTGGGCAAGCCCCTGCCCGGCGTGGAGATCCGCATCGCGGACACGGGCGAGGTCCAGGTGCGCACGCCCGGCATGCTGAAGGAGTACTACAAGCGGCCCGACGCGACGGCGGAGTCCATCTCGCCGGATGGCTGGTTCCTCACCGGGGACGCCGGCTACTTCGACCCCGACGGGCACCTCAAGATCATCGACCGCGCCAAGGACGTCGGGCGCCTGCAGGACGGCACGCTGTTCGCGCCGCAGTACATCGAGAACAAGCTGAAGTTCTTCCCGCACATCAAGGAGGCCGTCGCGTTCGGCCATGGCCGGGATCGCTGCTGCGTGTTCATCAACATCGACCTCGGGTCAGTGGGCAACTGGGCCGAGCGGCGCGGCATCGCCTACTCCGGCTATGCCGATCTCGCCCAGAAGGACGAGGTGTACGCGCTCATCGCGGAGTGCGTCGAAGGCGTCAACGCCGATCTCGCCAGAGATCCGCAGCTCGGCGGCTCGCAGATCCACCGCTTCCTGATCCTCCACAAGGAACTCGATGCCGACGACGGCGAGCTCACCCGCACGCGCAAGGTGCGGCGGGGCTTCATCGCGGAGCGGTATCAGCAGCTCGTCGATGCGCTCTATGGCGATGCCACCCACTGCGAGATCGAGGCGCAGGTGAAGTTCGAGGACGGTCGCACGGGGATGATCCGCGCGGACGTCGCCATCCGCGAGGCGAAGACCTTTCCGCCCGCCGCGGCCCGCGCGGCCGCCTGACGCCATGGACCACTCCCACAACCCCGGCAGGCGCATCGGCGGCACGCTGCTCTCGGTCGACAACATCTCGCTCGCGTTCGGCGGCGTGAAGGCTCTCACCGACATCAGCTTCGACGTCCGCGAGCACGAGATCCGCGCGATCATCGGCCCCAACGGCGCCGGCAAGAGCTCGATGCTCAACTGCATCAACGGCGTGTACCGTCCCCAGCAGGGCACGATCCGCTTCGACGGCCAGACCTTCCAGCGCATGGACCCGCACAAGGCGGCTGCCATGGGCATCGCGCGCACCTTCCAGAACATCGCGCTGTTCAAGGGCATGAGCGTGCTCGACAACATGATGACGGGCCGCAACCTGAAGATGCACACCAATCTCTTCCTGCAGGCCCTGTACGTGGGGCCGAACCGGCGCGAGGAGCTGGAGCACCGCCAGAAGGTGGAGCGGATCATCGACTTCCTGCAGATCGAGTCCGTGCGCAAGACGCCGGTGGGCCGGCTGCCCTACGGCGTGCAGAAGCGCGTGGAGCTCGGCCGGGCGCTCGCCGCCGAGCCGCGCCTGCTGCTGCTGGACGAGCCCATGGCCGGAATGAACATCGAGGAGAAACAGGACATGTGCCGCTTCATCCTCGACGTGAACGACGAGTTCGGCACCACCATCGTGCTCATCGAGCACGACATGGGCGTGGTGATGGACATCTCCGACCGCGTCGTCGTGCTCGACTACGGCAAGAAGATCGGTGACGGCACGCCTGAAGAGGTCCGCAGCAACAAGGCGGTGATCGATGCCTATCTCGGGGTGGCACATTGATGGCTCGCTTCGGGACGGAGGGAAGAGTCGTGAGGGAAGGGGGAAGGGGGAAGGGGGAAGGGTCGTGCGTGCGCGTTGCGCCCGCACGCTGCCCCGCACTTCGCGGAGTCGGAGCGGCGTTCGTCCGAGCTTCGCTGCGTCCCCTCGCGACGCTCCCCACCCTTCCCCCTTCCCCCTTCCCCCTTCCCCCGGAACCCTTCCCCCTTCCCAGCCCCTAACGCCATGCAATTCTTCTTCGAAGTGCTCATCGGCGGGCTCCTGGCGGGGGTGATGTACTCGCTCGTGGCGCTCGGCTTCGTGCTCATCTACAAGGCGTCCGGGGTGTTCAACTTCGCGCAGGGCGCGATGGTGTTCTTCGCGGCGCTCACCTACGTGGGTCTGCAGGAGAAGTTCGGGCTGCCCGGGTGGGTCGTGTTCCTGCTCACGCTCGGGGTGATGGTGCTGCTGGGCATCGCCATCGAACGGGTGGTGCTGCGACCCCTCGTGAACCAGCCGCAGATCACGCTGTTCATGGCCACGATCGGCCTCGCGTTCTTCATCGAGGGCTTCGCGCAGATCATCTGGGGTACCGAGGTGCGCCGTCTCGACCTGGGCATCAAGGACGAGCCCATCGAGTCGGTGATGACCCGGTTCGACATGCTCATCAGCAGCTTCGACGTGACGGCGGCGGTGGTGGCCGGCGTGCTCGTCGCGGTGCTCGCGGTGTTCTTCAACAAGACGCGCATCGGCCGCGCGCTGCGGGCCGTGGCCGACGACCACCAGGCTGCGCTGGCCGTGGGCATCCCGCTCAAGCAGATCTGGGCCATCGTCTGGTCCGTGGCCGGGTTCGTGGCGCTGGTGGCGGGCCTCATGTGGGGCGCGCGCAACGGCGTGCAGTTCGCCCTCACGTTCGTCGCGCTCAAGGCGCTGCCCGTGCTGATCCTCGGCGGGTTCGAGTCCGTGCTGGGCGCCATCGTCGGCGGTCTCATCATCGGCGCGTCGGAGAAGCTCGCCGAGGTGTACCTCGGGCCGATGATCGGCGGCGGCATCGAAGGCTGGTTCGCCTACGTGATGGCGCTGCTGTTCCTGCTCGTCCGGCCCGAGGGCCTGTTCGGCGAACGCCACATCGACCGGGTCTGACGCCATGTTCTACAGAGAAGCCGGACAGTTCAAGACCAGCTACGCGGCCGACCAGCAGCTGTTCCCCATCCTGCAGGACCGCATCGGTGTCATCGCGCTGCTGGTCGTCGCGGCGTTCGCCGTGCCGCTGTTCGCGAGCGACTACTGGCTCACCGCCATTCTCATCCCGTTCCTGGTGTTCGCGCTCGCGGCGCTGGGGCTCAACATCCTCACGGGCTATGCGGGGCAGCTGTCCCTGGGCACGGCGGCGTTCATGGCGGTCGGGGCCTTCGCGACGTACAACTTCCACCTGCGCGTGCCGGGCCTGCCGATCCTGGTGTCGTTCGCCCTCGGTGGCGCGTCGGCGGCGGCCGTGGGTGTGCTGTTCGGCCTGCCCAGCCTGCGCATCAAGGGGTTCTACCTGGCGGTGGCCACGCTCGCGGCCCAGTTCTTCATCCCGTGGCTGCTGGTGAAGGTGGGCTGGTTCTCCAACAACAGCTCGTCCGGGGTGATCACCGCGCAGCCCGTGGAGATTCTCGGGTTCGTGTTCGACAGCCCGGTGCGCAAGTATCTGCTCGTGCTGGTGATCGTCGCCGTGATGGCGCTCGCTGCCAAGAACCTCGTGCGCAGCTCCGTCGGGCGCGCCTGGATGGCCGTGCGGGACATGGACGTCGCCGCCGAGGTGATCGGCATCCGCATCATGCGCACGAAGCTCGTGGCCTTCGCGGTCAGCTCCTTCTACTGCGGCGTCGCCGGCGCCCTCTACGCTTACGCGTACCTCGGCAGCGTCGAGCCCGACGGCTTCAACCTGGACCTCTCGTTCCGCATCCTGTTCATGATCATCATCGGCGGCGTGGGCAGCATCATGGGGTCTTTCCTCGGTGCCGCCTTCATCACGCTGCTGCCGATCTTCCTGGACATCGTCCTGACGGACGGCGCCCTGTGGCTGGGGCTCAATCTCCCGTCCGGCATGACCTCGATGGCGCAGCTGGTGGTGTTCGGCGCACTCATCATCTTCTTCCTGATCGTGGAGCCCCTGGGGCTCGCCCGGCTGTGGCAGATCGGCAAGGAGAAGCTCAGACTGTGGCCGTTCCCGCACTGAGATTCCGGGTCAACCCGGTGCCGGTGCGGCGGCGTTGAGGACGAAGGCGACGCCCGGCGGGGCCGGGCGCGACGACAGACACTTCGAAGGAGGACGGATCATGGCTTGGAAGAAGACGGTGGCGGCGGCAGTGACGGCAATGGCCTGTCTGGCCGGCGGCACCGCGGCCTGGGCCCAGCAGGCGGGCACGCAGTTCATCGGGATCACCGGATACCGCGTCGGCCCCTATGGGGCGAACGGCGCGGCATTCTTCGGCGGCTTCATCGACTACCTGCAGCTCATCAACCTGCGCGACGGCGGCGTCAACGGCGTCAAGCTCTCGTGGGAAGAGTGCGAGACCGAGTACAACAACGCCAAGGGCGTCGAGTGCTACGAGCGCCTCAAGACCAAGTCGGCGACCGGCCCCACGGCCATCCACCCCATGTCGACGGGCATCACCTACGCCATCATCGACAAGGCGCCGACGGACAAGATCCCGCTCATCACCTTCGGCTACGGCCGCACCGATGCCACGGACGGCCGGGTGTTCCCGTGGGTCTTCCCGATCATGTCGAACTACTGGGACGGCGCGACCGGCATCATCAAGTTCATCGGCACCAAGGAGGGCGGCGAGGCGAATCTCAAGGGCAAGAAGATCGTGCTGCTGTATCACGATTCCGCCTACGGCAAGGAGCCGCATGCCGTTCTGGAGGCCGAAGCCAAGAAGCTCGGCTTCGAACTGAAGATGATCCCCGTGCCGCACCCCGGCAACGAGCAGCAGTCGCAGTGGCTGCAGATCCGGCAGTACAAGCCCGACTGGGTCATCAACTGGGGCTGGGGCGTGATGTCCGCGACCGCGCTGCAGACCGCGCAGAAGGTGGGCTTCCGCGCGAGAAGATCGTCGGCAACTGGTGGGCGGGCACCGAGGTGGATACCGAAGCTGCGGGCCCGGCGGCCACCGGTTACTACGCCGCGAGCCTCAACCTTGGCGGCAAGGGCTTCCCGGTCGTGCAGGACATCGAGCAGATCGTCTACGGCAAGGGCAAGGCGGGCAGCAATCCCAAGCTGATCGGCACCGTGCTCTGGAACCGCGGCGTGGCCGCCGCCATGATGACGGTCGAGGCCGTGCGCAAGGCCCAGGAGAAGTACGGCAAGAAGCCGGTCACCGGCGAGCAGGTGCGGTGGGGACTGGAGAATCTCAAAGGCGCTGGGCTTCAACACGATGCTCCCGCCCGTCAAGGTGTCCTGCCAGGACCACGGCGGCTCGGGTCAGGTGCGCTTCCAGCAGTGGACGGGCTCGGAATGGAAATCCGCATCCGACTGGATGAAGGGTGACGCCGCTCTGGTGCGCAAGATGATCGAGGAGTCGGCAGCGAAGTACGCCGCCGAGAAGGGCATCAAGCCCGAGTGCATGGGCGGCTGAGGCCGCACGCCGGGAGGCGCCAGCGGCGCCTCCCGATCCGCCGATCCAGGACGATTCCGCCATGCTCTCCATCAACAACATCGAGGTCATCTACGATCACGTGATCCTCGTGCTCAAGGGCGTGTCCCTCGAAGTGCCGCAGGGGCGCATCGTGGCGCTGCTCGGCGGCAACGGCGCGGGCAAGACCACCACGCTCAAGGCCATCTCGAACCTTCTGCGTTCCGAGCGCGGCGAGGTCACCAAGGGCTCCATCGAGTACAAGGGCGAGCGTATCGACCGCCTGAGCCCGTCCGAGCTCGTGCGGCGCGGCGTGGTGCAGGTGATGGAAGGGCGGCACTGCTTCCAGCACCTGACCGTACTGCTTCCAGCACCTGACCGTGGAGGAGAACCTGCTCACCGGCGCCTTCACGCGCTCGGGTTCGCGTGCCGAGATCGCACAGGACCTCGAAAAGGTCTACGCGTACTTCCCGCGGCTCAAGGTGCGGCGCAAGAGCCAGTCGGGCTATACCTCCGGCGGCGAACAGCAGATGACGGCCATCGGCCGCGCACTGATGGCGCGCCCCAACATGATCCTGCTCGACGAACCCTCCATGGGCCTCGCGCCCCAGGTGGTGGAGGAGATCTTCGAGATCGTGAAGGACCTGAACGCGAAGGAAGGCGTGAGCTTTCTCCTCGCCGAACAGAACACCATGGTGGCGCTGCGCTACGCCAACTACGGGTACATCCTCGAGAACGGACGCGTCGTGATGGACGGCGATGCCGAGGACCTGCGCACCAACGAGGACGTCAAGGAGTTCTACCTCGGCCTGTCGACCGCCGGCCGCAAGAGCTTCCGCGACGCCAAGCACTACCGCCGGCGCAAGCGCTGGCTCGCCTGATTCCGCGGACGACATCGTCCGCACCACCGAGACCTCCGCCATGACCAGCCCGTATCTCGACGATCTCGAAACCCGGCCGCCCGAGGTGCGCGAACGCGCGCTGTTCTCGCGGCTGCGGGACCAGATCGACAACGCCAAGAAGAACTCGCCGTACTTCGGGCGCGTGCTTGCTGACGTGCCGGCGCATGCCGCCCCCGACCGCGCAGCGCTCGCGAAGCTGCCAGTCACGCGGAAGTCCGATCTCATCGCACTGCAGAAGGCCGAGCCGCCGTTCGGCGGCCTGCTCGCGGTGAAGGTGTCGCAACTCGGACGGGTGTTCGCCTCGCCGGGCCCCATCTACGACCCGCAGGGCGATCAGAAGGACTACTGGGGGTTCGCACGCGCGCTGTACGCCGCGGGTTTCCGGCAGGGCGAGCTGGTGCACAACACCTTCTCGTACCACTTCACGCCGGCCGGCTTCATGATGGACCTCGCCGCGCAGGCGATCGGCTGCCCCGTGTTCCCCGCCGGCATCGGTCAGACCGAGCTGCAGGTGCAGACCATCTCGGACCTGAAGCCCGTGTGCTATGCCGGCACACCGTCGTTCCTGAAGATCCTGCTGGAGAAGGCCGACGAGATGAAGGCCGACATCTCCTGCATCCGCAGGGCCGCGGTCAGCGGCGAGGCTTTCCTGCCGCCCGTGCGCAAGCTGCTCGCGGACCGCGGCATCGAGGGCTACCAGTCCTACGGCACGGCCGATCTGGGGCTCGTCGCCTACGAGACCTCCGCGCGCGAGGGGCTCGTCGTGGACGAAGGTGTGATCGTCGAGATCGTGCGCCCCGGCACGGGCGACCCCGTGGCGGAAGGCGAGGTCGGCGAGGTCGTCGTTACGACCCTCACTTCCGACTACCCGCTCATCCGCTTCGCGACGGGCGATCTGTCAGCGGTGCTCTCCGGCATCAGCCCGTGCGGCCGGACGAACATGCGCATCAAGGGCTGGATGGGGCGCGCCGACCAGACCACCAAGGTGAAGGGCATGTTCGTGCACCCCTCGCAGATCGCGGAGGTGGTGCGCCGGCACGCCGAGATCACGAAGGCCCGCCTCACGGTGAGCCACGACGCCGACCGCAACGACGTGATGACCCTCGCGTGCGAAGTGGCCGGGAGCCCCGGTGGCCTCGCCGACGCGATCGGTCAGTCGATCCGCGACGTGTGCAAGCTGCGCGGAGAAGTCACGCTGGTTGCGCCAGGATCGCTGCCGAACGACGGCAAGGTGATCGAGGACGTGCGGAAGTACGATTGAACGTCGGGAGGGCCGCGTTCCCATCAAGTGCCGTTTCCGCCGCGCGACCGCCGACTCGCGACTCCAAGCATCGCGAGCCCCGCGCCCATCATCGCCCACGTCGTCGGCTCTGGCACCGGTACCGCGGCGATGCCTTCGCTGAACACGAGCGAGTATGCAGCGGAATTCTCGAAGGTCGGATCGATGACGAACGTCGGGTCCAGATAGACCGTGCCGAATCCGCCTCCTCCGCCATTGGTGGAGGCCGTCGCCTGAGACACGAGACTCACGTAGAAGCGGTGTCCCACCCGCATGGTGATCGGCATGTTCGTCACCGAGAAGGAATCGCCTCCGGTGGTCCCGCACGTCTTGCTGAGATAGCAGAGATCCCTCTCCAGCAGCCTCTCGGTGGTCGTGTTGTTGATCACCTTCAGTTGCGCGGAGAGGTTGATGTTGATCTCGCTGTGGGTGATCGTACCGCTGGCGGACAGCCATACCGGCACGTCCGCGCCCGAAGGTCCCGACACGGCTACGTAGTAGCCGAGCTGGGCAGACGCCTGAGCGTCGTGCGCGCCGAGCGTGGCATCGGTGGAGTTCACGTTCAACGAGACGAACGGCGAGGGGGTCGTCCCCACGGTCGCGACTGCTCGCCCGAAGTCGTTCTCGGAAGTCAGGGACCCGAACGTAATGGCGGTCTTGGAATCGAGTGCGTCGATCCCGGTGCTGTAGATGGCGCCATAGGCGGGGACGGTCGTCACCACCGTGACGGCACCGGCGCCGCCGGCTGCAAGACAGAGTGACACGGCGCCGAGCAGCCGGACGGCCGCGCGGGCGGGAATAGCAGGTCTCATCGCTGTTCTCCTGGTCGAATGCGTGCTTCGCCGGGGCCGCGGACACCTACTCACCAGCCTTGAAAAGAGTACACCTCGACATGCTGGTGTCCAAGAGGATTCTTCAGTGCTGGCAGGCAGAATCCTCAACGTCCAGGGGAGCACAGGCGATCCGTGTCGCGCTGATGCACGGGTGGACTGTTGCCGTCGCTCGGGCTCGGGATGTCGGAGCCGTGGCCTCGGTCTGGATCATCCGTGCATAGGGCCAGGCGTCCGGCTAACATCGCTGGAGGTCTGCTCCGCTTGTTGTCCAGCACTGGAACGTCGAATGCAAAGGTCGCGTCCCGCGAAGGTCACCCGTCCCCGGTTGCATCATGCGATCCCTAGGCATCACCTGTTTCGGGACCTCGACCGGGCGTGCCGTGGAAACGCGGTCTGGCTGACGGCACCGCCCGGCGCCGGCAAGACGACTGGCGTCGCGGGTTACCTGGAGCACCGAGGGCGGGCCGGCATCTGGTATCAGGTCGATGCCGGTGACGAGGACCCGGCGACGTTCTTCCACTACCTCCGCATTGCCGCAGAGCACGGGACGCGACCCTCCAAAGCCGCCCGGCTGCCCCTTTTCACGGCGGAGTTCCTTTGGGATCTGCCCGGCTTCGCGCGCCGCTTCTTTCGACAGTTGTTCGAGATTCTCGGGGACGAGGACGCGCTGGTTTTCGACAATGCCCAGGAGATTGCGTCCGGTTGCGTCGTGCACGAGGCGCTTGTGGAGGCTATCGACGCCCTTCGCGAGGGCCAGACCATCCTCGTCATCAGCCGGGAAACCGCCCCGGGATGCTACGCAAGGCAGACGGCGAACGAGCGGCTCGTCCAGGTGAGTGCGGATTCGGTTCGCTACGCGGTCGAGGAATCCATCCAGATCGTGCAAGGCCGATTTCCCGACGTATCCGCCGACGATGCGCGGTCGCTCCACGAGCGCAGCGGCGGCTGGGCGGCGGGTCTGACACTTCTGCTGGAGCAGGTGGGACGCGGCGAACGAGTGGCGGACATCTTTCGTCCGGACAATCTCCAGAGCGTCTTCGACTACTTCGCGAGCCAGGTCTACGCGCGTGCCTCGGACCAGGACCAGCGCACGCTGCTGGAATTGTGCTGGCTGCCGCGGATTCCTTCCGTGACACTCGAGGAGATGGTCCCGGGAGCGAACGCGGCCCGCCTGCTCGACGGGCTCTACCGGAACCACCTCTTCACCCATCGGCGTTCGTTGCACGATGAGCTGTCGCCCGGATTTCTGGAAGCCGGGCGCGGCTACGCCTATCAGTTCCACGCGCTGTTCCAGGCATTTCTGCGCGAGCGTGCGCGCACGACGCTGCCGCTGGAGGCCGTACTCGACAGCCGCCGGCGAAGCGCTCGGGCTCTCGAAGCGCTTGCCGATTTCGAGGCCGCCTTCGATCTCTATGCCGAAGGGGAGGACTGGGATGGTGCAGAAGCGCTCATCACGACTCGGGCTGCCGGCCTGCTCGCCGCGGGGCGCTGGAAGACAGTGCTGACCTGGGTGGACCTCATGCCGTCATGGCGGGTCGCCGGCAGCCCTGGTCTTCTGCTCTGGAAGGGGCTTGCCGTGTCGGCAGCGATGCCGGTGGATGCGAGACCGATCCTCGGGGATGCCTATGAGACGGCGAACCGCCTTGGGGACTCGCGGACTTGTCTGTTCGCGGCCGCAGCGATGGTCGACACCTATCTGCTCGAGTACACCAACTTCCTCGGTATCGATGAGTGGCTGGATCGGGTGATCGTCCCCCTGGAGTCCGCCGACCGGTCCCGCGAGGATGGCGATACCGAGACCTGGCTCCACGCGGCGGCCCTCAACGGCATGACATTCCGGCGCTCCGCGCACCCGTTCCGCGGGGAATGCGTTGCACGACTTATGGCTCTCGTGCCCGCCGTGCGCGACGCGAACGTGGGGATGGGGGCGGTGGGCGCGCTGCTGTTGCACGCGAGTCTCACCGGGCGCGTCCTGCTTGCCAGGCAGATCGAACCGCTGGTCGAGCCTCTGCAGTCGCGTCCGGACCTCCGGCCGCATGTTGTCGCCGTCACGCAGTTCGCGCTTGCGTTCTGCTACCACATCGATCATCTCCGCGATCGCACTCGAATTCGCCGTTGCCTCGGCGTCCTGGACCGGATCGCTACCGAGGACGGACTGAGCTACGTGCAGTGCTTCTCGGACATGATGGGTTACATGCTCGCGTGTCATTTCGGGGATACGCAGGCGTCGCTCGACGCAGTCA
>JAZKJV010001768.1:600000-751029 GCA_037367405.1 Ottelia alismoides | reverse complement strand
TCCCTTTGGTGGATGGGTGGTTTTGGGAATCAAGAACATCGAGCGCATAAATAAGGCACTCCTACTAAAATGGGTCAGCAGATTGTGTGGTAGAGATGAAAACATTTGTTGCAGGTTAATTCGTAAGATCTACAATATTGGGGACCATCATAGAACACCCCAGCTTCGGCATTTCCACCCTTCGACGTTCTAGAAAGGAGTCACTTTGGTTCTTCCCCGTTTCCATGAATTGTTTCGACCCGTACTTTGTAATGGAAACACGTTTTTGTTTCTGGAAAGACAACTGGACATGTGAGGGCTCTCTCTCCTCTAGATTTCGACAACTTTTTTCTTTGGTTGGCAAAAGGGATGCTCTTGTTTCACATTGTTGTATTGACGGCAATCGGATGCCTTACTTCGTGGCTGATTTCTACGATCAACGACTTCTCCACTTCCTCAGTCTCCTTGAGTCACTAAGACTTGGTGAGATACCTTCTACGAGTAGAGATCATTGGGTTTGGAAGGACAACTCTTTCTCAATAAAAAGGGTGTATCGGGCCATATGCAAACCGACACCTCTATCGACGTACTCGTAATCCGTGACTGCAACTTCATTTGGGAGCTCTGACTTTCGGGCAGAATAGGTTATTCATGTGGCCTTTGAGGAGGAGACGGATCATGAAAAAGGGGCCGTTGTGCAAGACTCTTCCACGATATTTCGAATAGATGTCCGCTTTGTGACACTAACATCGAATCAATGGATCACCTCCTTTTTCCAGTGCGCAAGGATAATCCCCATGTGGAGCAACGCTGACAGGAGGTGGCTAACATTCAGAATCTTGAGCTCTTTCGGGAATCATTGTTTACTGCCAGACATCGGGCTAGAAAAGAAATCCCCAACCGCTGGCGACGATCTGGGCAATCTGATTAGGGAGAAATGGTGCACTCTTTTCTTCACAATGTTTTTATTGTGAAAATGCAATGTGTTATTCTAGGTCTCTTTTAGAGTTCTGGACCCTGTAAGTATCTTTGTAACTCTCTCTTTTCAAATCTATATAATTGGGGTGGACACCTAAGCATGTTTCCCCCTTTTTCTGACTCAAAAAAGGGAGGTCTAGTGGTCGATCTGCAAATATAAACAGATTCTGAGCCACATGCGGTGTCGTGGGAGTTAGAGGAAGAGGTGGAATGTAAACCTCTACACCATACTTAGACAAATTCGTTGTCACCTGTGGGAGAAAAATACATAGCATGCTCAAAGAATGTGACGTTAGTAGTGACATTGTACATCTGTCTAATAAGATTAAAGCATTGGTACCCTTTCTGGGTCCAGAAGTAGCCAAAAAAGATGTACTTGACAACTATGTGCCAAGAGTCAGGTGATGAACAAAGCTATAGAGCCAAAGATACGAGATGTTAAAAATGCCCTTATCGAGAAATGCAATTGAAGAATTAACCTTTTCTCCTACCACAGAGAATAGTATACAGTTGACTAGGTAGCGGGCAGTGAGGACAGCATCACTCCAAAAAGAGTGGGGAGCATGACTCTGTAGAAGAAGAGTCCTAGTAACATCAAGAAGATGACGATCTTTGTGTTCTGCAACACTGTCCTGTTGGGAAGTGTAGACACATGAGGTCTCATGAAGGATGCCAAGTGATCTGAAGAACTGAGAGAGCTGAATAGTACAAAACTCCGTGGTATACATCACTCATCAACCACAGTTGTCAAAGAAAATCTTCTATAAGCTAGGAGAGAATGACTGACTTGTGAACCTTGCCCTTATGGAGTATGGTCGTTAGCTCTAACCTCTGAAGCCTATAGAGTCTGACCTCAGCCGAAGGCGCGGGCTAAGAATGGGAGAGAGAAGTTTGTCAATCATCATTGTACAAAGTGAGAAATCAAAGGAAGCACTGACAATAGTGGCTCTGCTGGAATGAGGATGCCCCTCTGATCTGAAAGAGATGAATCCGTGGGAAGCACACATAATATGTGCACAGAGGATGGGAAAGGAAGAAAAGAATATATTATACATATATATTGGGGAATCCCTGCAATGTTGCATTACAAAACCAGCCTCAAACTTGTTTGTTAGTTGAAAATCCAAGAAAGTCAAGAAATATTATCAACTACAATGAGATAAATCATGTACCCTTGGAGATCAGGAACAAGACTTATCATAATGTAATGACTCAAATAATGAACTATTTTTATGACTGTTACAACTAGGAAAACAAGTACAATGATGCTTCTCAAGTTAGCAAGTCTTGCATTGAAAAGTGGATTGAGAAGAAATATGGGAGAGGACACAACACTGCTGTTGCAAAGGAAGATAACCGAACCAAAGCTGCCACCTGTACGGAGATATTGATCCAGTGGGAATAGAAGATATGTTGGCATAAGGAGACTAGACTAGTATGTAGATACCTCCTTTTCTCACGGCCATATCCAATCACCCCATGAGTATATCTGAAACACAAGAGATGAAGGGTCAAAATGACATGACAATTCAGATCCTTGATAATCTGACTAATAGATAAAGTTCATAGAAAAATAAGGTACATGTAGCACATTCTGCAGATGCATGGACAGTGTCAACTGAATCTCTTCATGTCATATAATAGGAGAATGTGTCACTTCCGCAATACTGATCTAATAGGGTGGACCAAACTGTAGGATGCGAATTGTGCATTGTCTTCGTAGAGATGGTGAGATGCTCCAAAGTCCGTGATCCACTTTAAAGTGTATACCATGTGACAACTGGTAAGTGTATAAATTGTAATTAAGGTACTGGAAGAGGCTACAACGTCGGACGAGGCCAAAAGAGCTAGTAGAGACGATGGAAGAAGCCATAATCTCCTTCAGATGGGAGATAGGATTGTTGAACTTTTGATCAGTAGAGGTGCAAGTAGGCTCAATCTTCTCAGCAACACGAGCAGATACAAGATCGTCATGCTTATGGTAGCAAGTATCCTTAGAGTGTCCAAAACGGTGGCAGTATGTGTTTTCCACCACCTCTACAATAGACACCATGTCCTTCGAAATTTGTTGAACCTCCCTTACCACGAGATGTACCATCATAGAGGAGGTCCAAGCACTAGAGGCAAGAGGTATTATGATCTTGCTCAGTCGATTATAGGCCTCCTCATGGGAGGTATAAATGTGCCTATGAGAAGTTGGTTGCTAGTGGTATCATACTGAGAATAAAAAAAGCATAATGAGAGGCAGGTCACAACAACAACAATAAAGCCTTTTTCCTACAATTAAGTAGAGTCGGCTAAATATGAGAGATAGGTGTCGTAAGAAATACACCAACCATCGTGGCATTATTGTATGCCATCTTCTACTTGGTGGTAGTGTTCAGAGGCATGAAGCTATGAAGCTTCTCAAACATGCCCCTGAGTCAGGAGTAGAATGCATGGAGAGGACGACCATCCTGCTTGGTTGTAAAGATGCCATATTGAAGCTGCAGAATCTGTCACACTCATCGCCTAAGAATATGTGATGGTGTGAATGTCCTATATTTCCTTGGTTATCTCCATGGTAAGGGTACCAAATAGACAAACACATGTCCACATGTTATCTTGCTTCTACGAAGCACTCGGCCCAGTTTTGTCAGCCGACTAGGTTGCATCAGGATGCATTCCTTGTTGCTCCATGATACTCGTGAACTTCGACAAAAGGATCACCCAAAGATGATCAGCTCATGGGCATTGAGAATGAATCCAATCACATGGGTTTTTTTTAATCCCTTTGACTTGCTCCTATGCAACTAATATCGAAAAGATTAAAAAAGTCATTCACAACCATGGATGAAGGACTCCTCGAAAAGTTAAGGATTAGTAAATCCTTCTTAGAACCGAATGGTTTCAATCTTATACACATGACTGAAATGGATGGCACAAAGTCCACTTTTGGAGAATTTCCATCTATTAAGGAAACAAAAACCCCTATGAATGAAATTCTAGCTTAAAAGGTCAAACAATAAAGGAAAAAAGAGAACCTAATAGCATTTTTATTGCCTAAAACTACTTATGAAGGTCTGGGTTGAGAATGGAAATCCCAATTCGGTGCATTTAGAGCAGTTTGATGACATCCTAAAATCAAACAAGTGGGGACCTTCAATTCAGAATAGACCCCTCATGTATTCGATTCATTTGAGTATCGAAGACACCTATGTCTACAGAAATATATAGATCCGATCCCCAACTATGTATTCTTCAAAATCTTTAATTGATTCTAATACTAGCTTCAAAATCTTTGATTGAGTATAATACTAGCTCTGATTTCTCCCTATTTTCATTCTTAAAATCCCATATATAGTTATAAAACGCAATATAGTTTCTTTCTAACGTTAAAGCAAATATATAATGTAATCTATTATAAATCGGATATCGTATAATATATTAAAGCAACATAATCAGAATATCAACTAATATATAACTTTGATGCTATATATATTTTCAAAAAACCATGTATTTTCTAGTTGTTGAATTTCTTTATATTTTTAATCAAATATCTTTGTGAAGTCCTTATAACTAGATATAAAGGTCAAAAGCCCCTAGTTGTCCTAATAAATTAGAGAGAATTCAATATTATATATGGGGTTAGAATAGAGGACATTCTCGATGATCGATGGAGGTGAGCTCCACCAGTGCCTTTGTGAAAGAAGAAGAGGAAGAGTATTTTTTCACAACCCAGTTGGAGGAAAAATAAATAAGTATATGCAGGAGAAGTGGATTTAGTGACTATACAAGCAAGCTAGGATTTATAACTAGATGCCGATTAGAAATGGGATGGAACTTACTCCGATTTTTTCAATGTTCTCACCGGAACGCACGAGCATACTCCTTTCTTCTAGAGGTATTGATTCAAAGCTCGAGTACGATTTGTTTGTCATTTTTTGCCTCTACCATGACGAATATCTATGGCCCATAGTCCATAGTTGGTCTCATCCATCTTAAGGGCGGGTGCCGGGCCTTTGAAGGCATCGGAGAAGGATACATCAACTTTGTCCTCTACATGACGAACAACAAAGCTCGATATGGACACGAATGGGGTTGTAGAAGGATGTGATTTTGTTTACACAATCACGTAGGAAAGAGGTTGTTTGTGCAAGACTCAAAGCACAACCTCTTTTGTCAACTTCGGAGGCAATCTATGGCCGGCGACGTGAATATATAAGTTTGAAATCACTACAACGACACCAAAATCAGGCCACGAGAGACCTACGGCATACTTGAAGTACCTAGGGGCAGCATCGGTAGGGGCTAAAACACAAGGATGCCGCACAATGATGTAGCATCGCTGGGCAATCGTGCAATGGGGATGCACAGAGCCACGAGCAACTGCTCGGGGGCAGTGCTGCAAGCATCCGCGAGAAGGTAGTAAAAAAGGGGGGTGTGGTGTCGCGAGAGGGTGTGGAGGTCCGATGGTGGGTTGGAACAATAGGGGGCATGTGAGAGGTGCAATGCAAGGCACACTGGGAGGGTGGCACCATCACATGTGGCAATGTGTAGTAAGAGGGTCGACAGCGGGGGTCGGGATAGTTGGGATCAAGGTTGCAAAAGTCGGTAGTCGGTACTCGGTCGGTTGGGTCATTGATTAAGGATTAATTGGTAGTCGAACGATTAGTCGGATTTAGTCGAGCTTTAATCGGTTTTGATTTTTTAAAGTTATGTCATTTTTATACATATATTATAATATATTTACATAGATTTATATATTCTTTTACTATCATAATGAATCAAAAGAAGTATTTGGATTTAAATAAAACATTAAGCACATTAGAATAAGTTTGCTTTTTAAAAAAAATAAGAAAATATGGTATCTCCAAGCAAAAATTGGTTGACTATTGGACCTAGTCGGAATTAGTTGGTACTCGGTCGGCCACCCCATTGACTAGACTAGTCGGACCTACTAGTCGGGCTAGTCGGGTGACTTTTACAACATTGGTTGGGATCTTAGGGCTCCGATTTAGGGTCGTTGCTCCGATACCAAGTGAAGATAAAATGAATGACATGTTTTATTCAGAGGGCATAAGGCTCTCTTATGAGTCTTATAAAGAGAGGAGTAACACTAGAGTGAAAATAACCAAAAGGGAAAATTACAAGATAAAGAAATAACAAATATATAGACATTAATAACTCTCAGCATAAATTATTTTATTTGTTATTTCTCTTTTTCTATCCCGCCAATCTCTAGATAAAGGGCCTATTAGAGACTAATTATTGTTGAATGAAATTTAGTGTTGCCTACATCACCCCCTCCCTTTTCTTTTTCCTATGGAATCCCATATCTATGTTCCCACTCTTATCTCATTGTGATTTTCTACGCTTCCTTTCGTCCTTAAAAATACAGTCTACGTAAATTTGTAGAACAAGAAGGTTATCAAGTTGGCATCATAACATGATAATCTTTTTTTGAAAGAAATAAAACATGATGATCTTACAAAATACATGAAATGGAGTGTGAAAAATCAACAAAAGAGCATGATCTTCCTATAATCACAAGTGGAAAAGTTTTCATGATTATATCCCAGAGGCTAGAAAGTCCTGTTCAATGATTTTAGAGCTTTGATCACAAGTTGAGAAAATATAGGAGGCTGTGCAACAAGAACTCAAAATGCTCAGAGAAGAAGGTAAAAAATGACTATAACTATATACTTTTCTACCTTATTAGGTAATCTGAAGTTTTGTCAAAACCAGCAGTGCAGACTGACATCAATGAAATCAGCCAACCCCCTCAAAAAAGCAACTCGACCAACCCTTCGAATTCCAATATTCTTGCATTTTGTTAAAAACTGGCGACCAGTCGACAGAGAAAGTATAAAGCATGTTAAACCATAGATCTCTATGTGGGTTGTGTATCAACTTAGAGTTACACATCACCACGGTGAAAGTGCTGCTAGTAAGACCCCCACCATTGTAGCATTCCAGATTGTCTTCTGCTGCTCAGGGGTCGCCATCCGGGGAATGATACTGTAAAGCTTTTCAAACATCCCTCATAGGGATGTATACAATGAATGCAACGGCCGGACATTCTGCTTGACCGTAAAGATGTCATGCTGAAGTTGGAGGATGTTGGTCTCATTCCTCATCTGCGAGTACCTCGCGACAAGAATATCCCACATGGCCTTAGTCGTGGGCTGATGTAGGACATCATTGGAAGTTTCCATTGTCAGAGTGCCAGAAAGCCAGAACTTGGAATATGAATCATCAGCCTCCCATGAGGCGTAAATCTGTGTCTTATCCGCCAGCTCATCTTCGGTAAGAATGTGCTTCTTACCGTTGAACTTCATGAGGCTCATGAACTGCATCGCCCAGAGCTCGTAATTTGTCCCATCCATTTTAACTATAGACACTGGACCTTTAAAGGCACAAAAAAATCCGCATTGGAAATCTAGACCTAAGTTTTCGAATTAACCCGAAGTTATTCCTTTGCCTCCCTGTGTTCGACCCCGGACTTGCCTAGGATATAAATTAAAGCCGAGACACTCTTCACGGAGATCTTCTCTCAGTTCTGAATGATTCTCTAAGTACATGTACTACAACGAACACAAATGAAACCATGTCTCAGCGGCTCGTCAAGTGGCACCATTGCCGAGGAGGCAAACAACTTAGGCATTAATTTGAAAAAATCGATTTAGATTTTCTCTCACTCGGGTAGTCTGACCCCCGAGCCACATTGTATTTATTCCATTTTATTCTCTCAATTATTTTTCTAATTATTTTTGTATATATTTTAGTGTTTATCTCTCTAATATAAATTTTACTTTCTTTGCGAGGGCTTGGTGGACTTGGAGTGCATCGTAAGTTGACGGACGTGATGCGTGCCGACTGCTGGAGCAAGAAAATTAATTTATTTTCGAGAGAGTTTTTGTATTTTTTTTGTAATTATCATGTTGTAATAATTTAGGTAGCTTTTTCCTTTATAGCGGCTCTTGTTTGAGAGCTCACGCTTGTAAAAGAGACTTGGACATTAGTTTAAGGTGTGTCGAGACCTATTTCACTCTACGGTGAGGGTGGGTCTCGACTTGAGTAGCGAATTTAAGGATAGGCACATGGTAGTATAGCATCAAATTTGTTTGTGCCCATCGTAATTTAGGCCACACATATCTTAGAAGAGTCACTTATTTGATAAGATTCATAACGAGAGGCACATAGGCACGTACTACTTAGCTCAAATTAAATCAATTCTTCCCCGCTAATAGTATATTATTTAGGTGTGGTTTTTCAATCTGCATGTATTTAGTGTAAATTTTAAAAATTCAGTTTTGCATAACGTATGGAGAATGCTGGGATTCACTATAAATATACATTCTTCTGAGCATGCATCATAGTTTCACGTTTGCATTCTGATTTCCGATTCCCCTTTTGTTTTACAACTTAAGGTCAAAAAGGAAATTGGGACTGAATGGTAGATGTGCTTTTGTGTTCTGATTAAATTTCAAGTGATAAACTAACTCTGAAATTGAGACTGAATTGAGTAGGTCGATTACAAAAAATGGAATAAAAGAACCTTGTTCATGGGTGCATAAAGCCCTCACTGTTTGATTTACTTGCAAGTGAGAGAGAGACGGCCCTAGGATAGAGCCAAGCTAGGATTTCTTACATACTACTAGTTCTTTATTTTTAGGCGATTAGCTACTTTTTCAGTGAGGAATACGGGTAGCAGGTGAACGGTCCGGACTTCCTTAGTAGAGGAGGAGGCTTAGAGGGCACCTTAGTCCTCAAGGAACGGGTAGCCGTATTTATACGGTACGTACTTACTCCTATACTGGCCAAAAGTAGGTCCGACTAGTCGTAAGAACAGGGCCAGTCTATAAGAAAATACGGGCACCTAATAGCTTGTTAATTTTTCCAATATTGCATTTATCACCAACTAAAATTGACCAGATAATTCGGCCGAACCCTTACGGCCATCACGTGTTGAGTTTGTGAAATTAAGGGTTTGAATTATGTTTGTATTGTGTGTTTACCCTGATGGTACGATTTTGTAAAGAAAATATCACTGTAAAGGTGCCATTTGATGAGTATGTGGCTAACCATCCTGCATTCCAAAAATACCTTAAGGTGAGATGCATACCTACTAGGGGTAGCAGGAAGAAAGAGAACCAAAATATAAAGACACACATCTTATCGGTAGCCACCACTTATTGTCTCAAGAATCAGACATTGCCAAAGAAAAAGAGAGACATGGGTGCTCACTATGTGGAGAGTCGTATTAACGACATTACATTTGCATGCACACTCTTGGATAACAGTTCTTCAATCAACTTACTTTCCTTAGCATTATATCAGAAATTGAAGTTGGGACCACTTCGCAAATCTGGAGCTTTACTCCAATTCATAGATCGTTCAGTGAAGATACCTAAGGGAGAAGTGAAGAATGTCATTATCTCAATTGAGGGACAGAACTATCAAGTTGACTTCACAGTCTTTGACATGGAGACCCCCAATCATTGGAGAGAATCACAGATTATGCTCGGATGATCTTTTCTTAGGACCACAGGCGCAGCTTTCGATTATGGTACGGAAATGACGAAGTTCCATTTTCCAGGCGGAGAGGTGAATCTTGAGATGAAGCAAACCAAGTGTCAGCGACCTGATTCAGAGAGTAGCATAGAGTACTCATCTTCAGAGGCATATTGCAGAATGATTAACACTGTTGAGATTTGGGGACAGTTTCTTTCAGGACAAAGCGAGACCCTTTCATCTGGAAAGGACATAGTGGA
The DNA here is from genome assembly GCA_037367405.1 of Ottelia alismoides. Classification (NCBI taxonomy): domain Eukaryota; kingdom Viridiplantae; phylum Streptophyta; class Magnoliopsida; order Alismatales; family Hydrocharitaceae; genus Ottelia; species Ottelia alismoides. The sequence goes on along the minus strand of JAZKJV010001768.1, from coordinate 741,316 downwards.
TGATGCAGTTTGCCAGGTGTTGTCTGATCTTATTAGAGATGCATCTACCTATTCCCATGATGACATAGAGATCCATCTGGATCTATCAACTCCATCCCTTTCAGAACGATCATGGGACATAGATGGTGAGTCGGACATGGCTTTGGCCGAACTACCGCGTTTCTTTGGCGATTCGACTCCCCATACTTCTGACTTGGTGGCGAGTACCACACAGCTTAGACCACCTTCATACAGCACAAAAACAAGTTCAGATTCAATTAAGCTGGATTGGATGATACCACCTTACCAGAACTGAAATAACTTCCTCCTACACTCAAGTATGCCTTTCATGCGGGACCCAAAGAGAGATATCCTGTTATCATTAACTCAGACTTGACTTAAGTCTAGGTTATTAGAGGTCTTAGAAAGGAACCACAAATCAATACGTTGGACAATGTCGGATCTTGTGGGGATCAACCCCTCTCTCTGCTCGCACCACATTTTTACTGAGGATAATGTGAGACCTTCCCGTAAGTTCTAGAGGAAACTTAACCCCAATATACGGGAAATAGTGAAGAAAGAGATTGAGAAATGGTGCAAGATAGGGTTTATATATCCTATTTCTGACTCCAAGTGGGTGGCCCCACTTCATGTTGTCTCGAAGAAGTCAGGAATCCAGATGGTCATCAACGAGGAGGGGGTAGAGATCGCGACACGAGTACCCACCTCATGACGTGTCTGTGTTGACTACAGGCGCCTGAATGATGCGACCAAGAAAGACCACTTTCTCTTGCCTTTTTTGATCAGATCATGGAGAGACTCATAGGAAAAGAGTTCTTTGTTTTCTTAACGGGTACTCAGGCTACAACTAGGTAGCTATATCCCCCGAGGACCAGGAAAAGACCACATTCACATGTCCATTCAACACTTATGCTTTTAGGCGTATGCCATTCGGACTCTGCAATGCCCCGGGCACATTTCACTGGTGCATAATTGCCATATTTGCCGAGATGGTGGGAGATTACCTGGAAGTGTTCATGGATGACTTCTTGGTCCATGGTGATACCTTTGATACATGTTTAGCGCACTTGAACCGAGTCCTCATGAGGTGTAGAGAGGTGAATCTGGTACTCTCCTAGGAGAAGAGTCACTTTATGGTGATAGAGGGTATCGTGTTGGGGCATGTCATCTCCAAAAGGGGAATGGAGGTTGAACCTGTCAAGGTGGAGGTGATCAAGAAACTCGAAACCAACGTGAAGTCAGTATGGTCATTCGTAGGGCATATTGGATTCTATAGAAGATTTATTTAGGATTTTTCAAAGATCCCCGCCTACTGACTGAGCTCTTAGGGAAAGACACAGAGTTCATTGTAGATCATAGATGTCTGGAGGCCTTTAAGCTCTTGAAGAGGAAAATTTGTGCCTCACCTATCCTACAAGATCTTGACTGGTCTCTCCCCTTTGAGCTCATGATTGACGCTTCAGATTTTGTTATTAGAGGTGTATTAGGACAACGATGAGAGGGGATCCTATTTGCTATCCACTACACAAGCAAAGTATTAGATACTACACAGAAGAATCATATAGTGACTGAAAAGGAAATGCTGGTTGTAGTTTGGGCCCTTGAGAAGTTCAGGTCATATATTTTGGGCTCTGAGGTGACAATTTACACTGATCACACAACCATTCGATATTTAATGGAAAAGAAGGATGTGAAGGTGCGTTTTCTTAGTTGGATTTTACTCCGTCAGGAATTTGATTTAGAGATAAAAGATAAACCTGGAGTGAAGAATGTTGTGGTTGATCATCTTTCTCGGATTGAACTTAAGGATTCTCCTTATTATGAACAGATTAGAGAGATCTTCCCAGACAAGTCAATTTGTGTTATTGACTCACTCCTGTGGTATGCCAATATGGTGAACTATCTTGCCTCCAAGCAGGTTCATATACCACTGGGACGATCCTTTCCTTTTCTTCGAAGGACCGGATTGTGTTTGGAGAAGGCGTATTCCTCAGGAGGAATACCGAAGTGTCCTCACATATTGGCATTCACTTGAGGCTGGAGGACACCATTCAGGAAAGAGATCCGCTCACAAAGTACTTCAATGTGGATTGTATTGGTCGACCTTGTTTAGATATGCTATTGATTTTGTACGATCGTGCCCAATTTGTCAAAGGATGGGAGGGACAATTGGACAGAGAGATGAGATGCCCAGGCATCCTGTAATTATTTGTGATGTTTTTGATGCATGGGGTATAGATTTTATGGGTCCCTTTCCCAACAGCCAAGGACACGAGTACATATTATTGGTGATTGACTATTTATCTAGGTGGGTGGAGGCTATCCCAACCCGAACCATAGACAGAAAGACTGTCTGTAAGTTTGTGAGAGACCATATTATTGCTAGGTTTAGGGTGCCAAAAGTTTCGATATCTGATGGGGGTAGCCACTTTGTGAACCGAGATATGAGGTCTTTAGCTAAGGACTATGGATTTGAGCATATAGTTACTAGTCCTTATCACCCACAGTCCAATGGCATGGCAGAGGTTTCGAACAGAGAGGTGAAGAGTATTTTGCAGAATCTGGTTCATCCTGATAGGAAGAGCTGGTCCCAACTCTTGAACCAAATTCTGTGGGCCTATCAGACAACCTACAAGACACCATTGGGTACTTCACCATTTAGAATGATCTATGGCAAGCCATGCCATTTTCCCCCAGAGTTGATTAATAAATCTGAATGGGCAATTAAGCAGATTAATTGGAGTTGTCACCTAGGGAAGCTTTGTCGAGACTTGAACTTGAACGAGCTCGCGGAAATCCGAAATAGGGCATATAACAACAATTTGATTTATAAGGACAAAGTAAAGAGATGGCATGATCGGCACATTAGGTGCAAAGATTTTGTCCATGGACAAAAGGTATGGTTGTTCAATGCCAGGTTGAAGATGTTCCATGATAAGCTCAAATCTAAATGGATGGGTCCCTTTGTTGTTAGGAAAGTGCACGGGAATGGAAGTGTAGAGATAGCTGATCTCACATATGGTGCACAATCTCATGTGGTAAATGGACAACCGTTGAAGCATTTTGTAGATTCGAAAGAGCAGTTAGTCCAAGTCGAGGTCATCAACTTCATGCAGAATGAGCACATAACAGATACATCATATTACTTCATGAAGATGTAGCATCAGGATTCAGCATCTTAAAAGATTCAATCACTCTTGTATATTCTCCCTTCTCTGTATATTCTCCATATCACATCGGTTCTCACACTTACTCCTGTCTTATACTTAGGCTGACCAGAGCCTAAGTATAGATGGAACCGATGCCCACCATGTCTATATACTCATCCATTTCTCCACTTGACCTCGTCCGCCCCATTTTTGCTCTTCTTCTACACTTAGGCTGATCAAAGCCTAAGTATAGTGGGGGCGGATGGACTTTTATTCTTTTGTTATTTTAGCTATCCTACACTTAGCACGAGCAATGCCTTTTTATCACTTCTTGTGCTCTGAGGATGTAGCACATGCTGAGTATAGGGGGCGTGTGTATATTACATATATACTTTACACATAGCTTGTACTTTTATGTATTTTTTGTATATAATATACAATAATTATGGGGTGGGTAAAATTGGTAAAAAAACATTTTTTTAAAAAAACTTTTCCGAAAAAACTTTTTCAAAAAAAGTCCTTTCTTATTTACCTTTCTTTAAAAAAATTTTCAAAAGAAAACTTTTGAAAAAAAACAAAAACCTTTTCTAAAAAACATCTTTCTTCTTTTCCTTTGTTTTTCAAAAAAAAAACAAAACATAAAAATCACAAAAATAAAAAGCACAAAAAAACAAACTAATTAATAAGTTGGTTTAATCCCTGACACATTCACATTCATACAAGACTAGTGAAGTTCAAGAACACTTGGTTTATGAGGTCTTGAGATTTTGAGTTAACAAGCCTTAGTCATTAGGGTCCTTGATTTAATTGTTCACATTTCCCTAGTTTGAAAGATTTCTGTGCTATATTGCATGCTTTGTCTCTACCTTAAGAATATGATCAACACCTCACATACATGACTGCAGTTATGATGAGATGAGTTTGTTGGAAATGCGAGCCCACGGCGAGCCATTATGCAATAAATGTTATTGCACATATCATTCCCTGATCTGAAATGAAGAATGAATAATTTGTATAATAGGTCCCTTAGTACAATTAGGGTTATGTACCATGGCCATCTTGATGATCATACAGCTGTTGATTTAACTATTGAATCATAAAGGCTGGTGCTTGGATGAATATCTAAAGAGTTAGATTGAGGACTCATCAAGCACCGTCAAATGATTGTTAAGAGATGATCTCCAGCCTGAGTAGGAGATGGCAATCCTTATCTCTTTAGGCTGATATCTGACCGACCTCTTGATGCAGGTCCTCTGCATAGGAATAGGAATTCGGAGGTGTCAGATTAGTTAGGTCATAGAGTTGACTTAACGAGATCGAGATAACCAAAGTCCTATATCGTATGCTGTCATGATATAGGCACACATCCTCTGACCGGAGACAGATGTGTTACTATATGTCTGAGTGTGTACATTTGGCAGACCAATAGGTTGATGACCTAATCAAGGTCTATACACCGGCGCGCTGGTGTGCATATAAGGGCATATGAGTAATACGATCTCTCAAAGGGATCATACAGGTTCAGTTACTGAACCGGAAGACATGAGCTCACTCATGAGATATTGGGAAGAATCAAATTCCATGCGCATGGTCGTCTCGCTTTGGAAGCTTGACTGAATTTGTAGGTTTGATATATACTTTTAGTATATGATCAAGACCTAGGTATGATATACGCTTTTGGAAAGTGTATGATCGATACCAACTCCCAATGATCGAATGAGAAACTTACTGATAAAACCATGAAGTAGACAGTATAAAGTTGATCCGATACTTCGGGTTTAGTCTGAGTCTTCCAGTATGTAGGATGTACAGGTCTTGGGAATACCTGAGGGTGATTTGATCATAAACGGTTGTATAACCATGACGCTTCCATTCCTAGGGAGTGATGAAACGGGTCTTGATTTTAGTGACTCCTCTCAGTAGAGAAGTGATCTGATCTTGGTCCAAGTGTTGGACATTGATCTGAATATGATTCAGATACAATGAGAAGATTAGATTTACGGTCTTGATTTAATCAAGCATCTATGGGAGGCCCGCGATCTGGATTTGAGATATGATCTCAATATCCATGTCACTATACGTGGAACAATACAATAGCCCTGTCCTTATCTCCAAGTATCTGCGGAGAGATTGCATTATTCTTGAAGGGTTCGGGAATAATTCCATGAGATCTAAGCAATGAAGATATCATGATTAAATGTGATTTAATCATCTTAATGTATGAAGAAATTATCCAATATAATTAAATGTGATTTAATTATCATGGATAAGAATAATGTGGATAGAAATATCCAATTATTCATAATATATTATAAATGTGATTTATAATGTATTAGAGAGAGCTAATTATAATTTATATGTGTTGATTAATTATTATGTGTATTGGATACACATTGTGTAATTAATTAACAATATGAATTATATGATGTTTTGGGTTGTGAATATAATTCACAATTTTTTCCATGGCAAGAATGCAATATTCTCAAAGATAATTGTGAATTATTTTTGAAGAATAAAACCCAATAAATTTGTTGCAAATAAATAAGAGAGATTCCACGGAGATATGCAATCTCATGGATTTCCATGAGATTGCAATCTCCATGCAATCTCAAGGGGCGGCACAACATTCCTATAAGGAATGTGTGGCCGTCCACTTGGAAGGTACATGGAGATAAAATCTCCATGTATCTTCTCTCCTTATTTGTTGGGTTGATTTAGGAATAAATTATATTTGATTTTTTCAAATATATTTTGACCTAAATTTGTTGCTTTTGACAACAACAATCTTGGCCATTGGATTGACACAAATCAATCTCACCCATTGATTTTATGTGTCCCATGGATTGAGATCCATGGATCCCAAAACCCTATAAATAGAGAGGCATACTATGCTCTCTAATTACTTACAATATTGGAGATCTCTCTCTCTCTCTCTCTCTCTCTCTCTTTCTTCTCTACACACGTCAGCCCTCTCTCCCTCTAATTGGTGGCCAACCACCAAACCCTAGAGGAGAGAACCGTTGTCGCCTTCGCCACCGTGCCGCCGCTTCGACGTTCTTCGGTTCTCCGTCTTCTTGGAGAGTTCCTCTCACGAAGGAGACTTTTGATCTCGTGCGACGAGATCAGGAGCAACCACACTTGTATCAACTTCTTGGATTGCGAGGACAACGCGGTTCATCCCCGCGCTCGCAAGCAGTCTCGCCGATGATCGGACTTGAGACAGGAGGTCTCTTCTCTTAGAGACTCGATCAACCACGCTTCAAGAGGTATTGCATTATACTTGTTGTGGTTATAGATGAAACGATCTGAGAATGGTTCTCGGATCATGTGGTTTCATCGAATAAAATTTTTAAATTCCGCTGCACCGAACAACTAGTGCGACTAGTCGTTCTTCGTCGTATCCGATACGACGATCACGCTTCCGTGATGCTCTTGAGGATAATTTCCATATCCTTCAAGTGGTATCAGAGCCTTAGGTCTACGGTTTCGAATATGATTCGAAAAACCGAGGACGACTTGGGTTCGTTAAGGTCGCGAAAGTTTTTATCGCATTTGATTTCGCAGATCTGTTTAGTAAATAAATTCGGCACTGTTTAAATTGTTTAAACGCGAATTTAATACTTAGATTTTGTTTCCCATTAAATAAGGAAACCATAGGAATTGAGTTTGCGTAAATCGGATTTCGTATGCTCTAGTTATGGTTGTTTTAATAAACATGTATGCACTGTTGCGGGAACAGTAGATTTTAACATGATTAAAGAGTTAATTACTGTTATCATCTGCCTCGAAATACGTGCAACTCCACTCAGGTTCTGTTCTAAATCAAGTTAGCAATCTATTAAAATTGAGTTTGCTTAATTTGGATTTAAATTGATTGAGATATGTTAATTTTAGTGAGTAGGGGTCCTTACTGAAATTACATTCCTAATCTAGAACCAAGTGATTGTCAATTAGTGAAATTAATTGTTAATTTCGTGAAATAATCTTGAAAAATATTTGTGAAATATTGAAACATGATTATTTGCCTAATTGACTTGGCCCCAACCAATTAATTGATTAAGATATGATCTAAATCATAATTGGAAACCACAATCTTTCAAACTTGATGCTTGAATAGGATTTGGGAATTTGTCTAGCAAATTTCCTTATAATCAAAAATGTTTTGATTATTATTATATGGTACAATTTCGGTTGAAGAACCGATGATCATCTCAAGTACAAATTAATCAATTTGGCATTATCCTTTCCCGAGGCGGATATGGTGCCTAGTCGGAGAGCATTGGGGTTGCGCGTTGCAACGTATGTGGTCCGTCCCACTCTCGTCGGTACTGGCCATGACAGCGGGTAGGGCCGGGATAATGTCCGAGGGATTAAGATGTATTCTTCTAATTATTAAAATTCGAATTAATACGTATTTTGAGATATTACCATTTATGTATTCAAGTAAAATAATCAAGTTTGATTGATTGAATTGGATTGATAATTAATTTAATATGATTAAGTTGATTATGTCCAATTGAAATACTCTAATATGATTAGAGTTAATAATTCCCTTGGAAGAATTAATTATGTGAATGTGATTCACGATAATTAATTAAAATTTGAATATGAGGTGGAGGATCACATAAGTGACATCCATGGTCTCTCGTCAAGGCGAAGGGTTCCGTCGCCAGGGATTGTATGTAGGAGACGCCTGTCCGAAGTGACAGCTCCTGTATGCAAGCGCATCTGGATCGGGCTCTTTACTTCTCGAAAGAGTAAGGCCGTATACGTAGTGACCCCAATATCAGATCCTCATATTATTGGGGCGATATTGGATTGCGTATAGCGAGTACTATTCTTGTTGACGGTTAGTTCAATTAACGACGGGTCAACATCACCTTAGGGGTGGTGGGCCCGGGTGTTAAAGACCGAATTGGGAAATGCAAGTTGGACTTGCAAAGCGGAATGTGTTCCCGCTTCTTTTTATCCGAGTTGCAGATTCTCATATTATTGGGATGTAACAAAGATAAGGAAGGAGATCCCAGATCTTGTTGAGATATAATGGTAAGTATATCTCTTACATTGAAAGTGATTAAGGGAATGAACTTTCAGTGTTGACAAGGCAAGACAACTTTGATATAAAAATCCTAAATCAAAGTAAAATATATATATTTATATATTTATGCAAATTTCTTATTTCAGATAATCCTTCATTAAAACCCACTCAATGATATACTCAATAATAACCAGTGAAATATCTTGGATTGGACTCAATGATCCAGATATTGTACTTGCAATTGAACACATAATGTATGTGGTTGCAATGTGCAAGTTTCCTCATAATAATGAGGAATGACAATTAAATAGATAATAGGACTACAACCCTAGGGTTTGTATGTCTCTATAGTCTTGATCTCATCGAATGAACTTTGGAAGTATCATGTCGATGATGATCGCAATTGTCAAATAATCCTTATAAAATCAATGAAGATATTATGGAATGCATATGTGCTCTTGACATTTAATCATGAGTAACATGGTTCTCTGCATCATGCAGAATGGTAGCTCTATAAGAGATGATGTATTCAAAATATTTGAATACCTACCTGAACCAATGTTTTAAGAGTTTAAATGGATGTAGATGATGAGTGTCATCATTCTACTGTTTATACTCTAGTTATTCATGAAGCTTCATAATATTCATATTGTATGAATTTAAGGAAGCATGTATAAATGTTGAAAAACTCTTACTTTGAATTCTTTTGAATTTAAAATAAGAGATCCTCTGTCCTGAGCAATGGTTGCTCATAGATAAGGGGAGCACAGTGGAAGCATGGGTTGGACCCAAGAAAGAAGGAAAGTTAAAGAGTTGACTGGAGTTCTATGACTTCCATATGACATCTAAAGAGTTGGATGAATGCCAATACTGCAATAAGTTGATGTGTTGATAGTATAACTATCTAGTCTGTCTAGAATCCTTAGAAAAGGACTCGGATGGAGCATCAAAATAATCTACATAAATCATTGATATTGACTTACTTATTGAATAAGATAAAGTCAAATAATTGTATCTCAATCTTCTGATGACATTCGCAATGGGTTGCATATGCTTTAGAAGACTAGAAAATTTGATCTTAAGGTTTATAGTTATCCACATGGACATTAATGCAATTGTTGTAACAATCTCTGTTGGATTGATGGACTTGTTAATTTCAGTGGGAGAGCCCTTAGTCTTAGAGAATGTCTCTATGACCTAGATATAAGAATACACTCATTGTTTGTTTCTAAATGTTGGAAATAAACATGAATTCTGGAATGAACCTATCATAAAGAGTTATGATGAAGATATTTCAGAAAGTAATCTAAAATCTAGTGGACTCCACTAAATTAGAAAATTAATGAATGGTTCATTAACATTTCTAAATACTGAAATTAAACCTTAAGATCAATAGGAGGATGAAGATCATTTGATGATCTAGCATCGAGCCTTGGACATTTGTCTATTGATTTGATCAATAGAATAGTAAGAAATGAAACTTTAGAATGTCTAAAATTTCAAAACTTACATACTTATGAATATTATATTCAAAGTAAAATGTCCTATACACCCTTCTTAGAGAAAGGTGTAAGATGCCAAGGTATTCAGAATCTCATGCATATTGATGTATGTAGATCGTCTATATCATACTAAACATTATGGATATGTGATATATGTTGATGATGATATGAGATTTCTTCTCTTCACCTAAGAAACCTTTGAAATGTTCAAAGATTTCATTATTTTTGGTTTAGAACCAAAGTTTGAAGGAAGATAAAATGAATTTGATCTAATTTCGGTAGCAAGTACCTACTAGATAAATTCGAAGAATATCTTATGGAGATATGAATATCATTTCTATCTCAATCCTCCTAACACACCTTAACTCAATAGAGTTATAGGGAGATACAATTAGATCATGTGTGACATGATCCTATCAATGATGAATTTTAGCATAATTATCCCCTAGTTTCCAAGTATATATGTGTAGTGGAGACTATAATGTATATCCTTAATAAGGTTCCATGTATGTTGGAATCTAGCACTTGAAAGTGCCGCTTCATTAGGAAAATAAAGGATGGTATTGGATACTTACTTTATGACCTTGAGATTCTAAGTATCTCATCTCTGAGAATATGATTCTTAGAGGTTGAGACTCTTGAGAATCAAGATGAAAATGAAGTGTAGGAACTCATTTAATCTTGAGAAAATAATGAGGCTCCTGAAATTGGAAACTTAGAGGATAATTAAAGATGAAACACTAATACCTCTTCAAATGAGTTTGAGGATGGATTCCATGTGTCAGAGAAATCTGACAATGATTTTTTAACTTCATGTGATGAAGCTTCTGAAGATCATAGCATGGATAGATGGATGTTAGCAATAAAAGTCTAATGTAGACTTCATATACAAGTGTCGTATATGGACCCTCGAGGATCCACCTATATGGGTAAGACCTGTAAAGGTGTAAATGGATCTTCAAGAGAAAGGAAACCAGATGAGAAGGTAGAGACCTTCAAAGCACGGTTCGTAGCCATGAGCCACACACTGGAAGAGAAGACATTGCTTGCAATGAGACTTGATCTTCGGTAACCATGCTTAAAATCGTCAGATTATTGCTAACCTTAGCTACAAAACTTGATTATTGCATCTTCAAGATGTAAGTCAATATTGCATTCCTCTACGAATACCTCTCTGAGGATATTCACATGAAGTAGCCCCAGGTCTTCATGGTTAAGGAAAGCAAGATGTGCAAGCTAAGGAATCCATCTAAGGACTCAAATAAGCTTCTTGAAGTTGGACCATAAGATTTGATGAAATTGTAAGTGTTATGATTTCAGATAAAATCTTAATGAACCATGTGAAGCTTAGTGGGAGTGCCATTGTGTTCATCATGCTCAATGTAGATAATATCCTAATTATTTGGGATGATATAAGGATAATAATTAGTGTTTTGTAATCTGGTTGTTCCATAACTTGAAATATGATTTCAAAGATGCCTCTCAGATCTTAGTTCTGAAGTTGTTCAAAAGCAAAGAGAAGAGGATAATGGGACTGTCACATTTATAGTACATCTTGGACATATTCCATTTTATGAAAAATTCCAGTAATGGCTTCCATCCCTTAAGATATGGTACTGACCTATCTAAAGGGATAGCACCTCAAAGAGTTGAGAAAGTGAATGCTAGAACTACTTGCCTTTGGGCATCAATTCTGAGAAGCCGGGTGTATGCTAGATGTGTACAAAAGCCAGATGGTTGTCATGCAGTGGGAGTAGTAAACTGCTACTAGTCCTACTATGGAAATAAAACACTTGGTTGCAGTAATAACAAAATCTTCATAGATGACAAGATTTTTGAGATAGTGATCTCAAAGTTTTATCTTCAAAAGTTTAAGACTTTATAGATAGTGATCTAAAAGGTCTTAACTAAAGATACCTTAGGAGATAGAGATCTCCAGAAATAAGGATATTCTTATAAGGATTATGGAAATACTGGTTATGATAATTATTAAGCTGTAGTGTCAAGGACACTATAATCAACAAGATTGAGTATTAGTTGCATAAGATGCAACATTCGCATTGGATGCGAGCACTGTTACTGGGGATATGCAAGTGCCGTAAAAGGACTTGGCGTAGTCTCGCGGGAACAGAGTGACTGATCAGCTTACCTAGCTATTTTCTAAATAGCCTATGATAGTCACATGAGTGCGGGTTTAAAATGATTAGCCCATTAATGGCTCTTTGGGCTAGTGGGAGATTGTTGGAAATGCGAGCCCACGGCGAGCCATTATGCAATAAATGTTATTGCACATATCATTCCCTGATCTGAAATGAAGAATGAATAATTTGTATAATAGGTCCCTTAGTACAATTAGGGTTATATACCATGGCCATCTTGATGATCATACAGCTGTTGATTCAACTATTGAATCATAGAGGCCGGTGCTTGGATGAATATCTAAAGAGTTAGATTGAAGACTCATCAAGCACCGTCAAATGATTGTTAAGAGATGATCTCCAGCCTGAGTAGGAGATGGCAATCCTTATCTCTTTAGGCTGATATCTGACCGACCTCTTGATGCAGGTCCTCTGCATCGGAATAGGGATTCGGAGGTGTCAAATTAGTTAGGTCAAAGAGTTGACTTAACGAGATCGAGATAACCAAAGTCCTATATCGTATGCTGTCATGATATAGGCACGCATCCTCTGACTGGAGACAGATGTGTTACTATATGTCTGAGTGTGTACATTTGGCAGACCAATAGGTTGATGACCTAATCAAGGTCTATACACCGGCGCGCTGGTGTGCATATAAGGGCATATGAGTAATACGATCTCTCAAAGGGATCATACAGGTTCAGTTACTGAACCGGAAGACATGAGCTCACTCATGAGATATTGGGAAGAATCAAATTCCATGCGCATGGTCGTCTCGCTTTGGAAGCTTGACTGAATTTGTAGGTTTGATATATAGTTTTAGTATATGATCAAGACCTAGGTATGATATACGCTTTTGGAAAGTGTTTAATCGATACCAACTCCCAATGATCGAATGAGAAACTTACTGATAAAACCATGAAGTAGACAGTATAAAGTTGATCCGATACTTCGGGTTTAGTCTGAGTCTTCCAGTATGCAGGATGTACAGGTATTGGGAATACCTGAGGGTGATTTGATCATAAACGGTTGTATAACCATGACGCTTCCATTCCTAGGGAGTGATGAAACGGGTCTGGATTTTAGTGACTCCTCTCAGTAGAGAAGTGATCTGATCTTGGTCCAAGTGTTGGACATTGATCTGAATATGATTCAGATACAATGAGAAGATTAGATTTACGGTCTTGATTTAATCAAGCATCTATGGGAGGCCCGCGATCTGGATTTGAGATATGATCTCAATATCCATGTCACTATACGTGGAACAATACAATCGCCCTGTCCTTATCTCCAAGTATCTGCGGAGAGATTGCATTATTCTTGAAGGGTTCGGGAATAATTCCATGAGATCTAAGCAATGAAGAGATCATGATTAAATGTGATTTAATCATCTTAATGTATGAAGAAATTATCCAATATAATTAAATGTGATTTAATTATCATGGATAAGAATAATGTGGATAGAAATATCCAATTATTCATAATATATTATAAATGTGATTTATAATGTATTAGAGAGAGCTAATTATAATTTATATGTGTTGATTAATTATTATGTGTATTGGATACACATTGTGTAATTAATTAACAATATGAATTATATGTTGTTTTGGGTTGTGAATATGATTCACAATTTTTTCCATGGCAAGAATGCAATATTCTCAAAGATAATTGTGAATTATTTTTGAAGAATAAAACCCAATAAATTTGTTGCAAATAAATAAGAGAGATTCCAAGGAGATATGCAATCTCATGGATTTCCATGAGATTGCAATCTCCATGCAATCTCAAGGGGCGGCACAACATTCCTATAAGGAATGTGTGGCCGTCCACTTGGAAGGTACATGGAGATGAAATCTCCATGTATCTTCTCTCCTTATTTGTTGGGTTGATTTAGGAATAAATTATATTTGATTTTGTCAAATATATTTTGACCTAAATTTGTTGCTTTTGACAACAACAATCTTGGCCATTGGATTGACACAAATCAATCTCACCCATTGATTTTATGTGTCCCATGGATTGAGATCCATGGATCCCAAAACCCTATAAATAGAGAGGCATACTATGCTCTCTAATTACTTGCAATATTGGAGCTCTCTCTCTCTCTCTCTCTCTCTCTCTCTCTCTCTTTCTTCTCTACACACGTCAGCCCTCTCTCCCTCTAATTGGTGGCCGACCACCAAACCCTAGAGGAGAGAACCGTCGTCGCCTTCGCCACCGTGCCACCGCTTCGACGTTCTTCGGTTCTCCGTCTTCTTGGAGAGTTCCTCTCACAAAGGAGACGTTTGATCTCGTGCGACGAGATCAGGAGCAACCACGCTTGGATCAACTTCTTGGATTGCGAGGACAACGCGGTTCATCCCCGCGCTCGCAAGCAGTCTCGCTGACGATCGGACTTGAGACAGGAGGTCTCTTCTCTTAGAGACTCGATCAACCACGCTTCAAGAGGTATTGCATTATACTTGTTGTGGTTATAGATGAAACGATCTGAGAATGGTTCTCGGATCATGTGGTTTCATCGAATAAAATTTTTAAATTCCGCTGCACCGAACAACTAGTGCGACTAGTCGTTCTTCATCGTATCCGATACGACGATCACGCTTCCGTGATGCGCTTGAGGATAATTTCAATATCCTTCAGAGTTGAAATTTCACTTGAGGGACTGAGATGAGGGATTTGAGTTTGGACCCGATTTAATGATGCTCGAGGATGGGATAAAATCAATGAAGGCCTCATGAAACCTGAGTGTCAGCACCTTTAGCCAGTATGAGAAAGTGGTTCTTGTACTATCTCTTGACATTTACCTATGTGCGAGGGTGTGATGAAATCTAAAAAAAATTGATCAGTGTGCGCCAACTTTTGGTAAAAACAGTGGAGCTAGCCAAAAAGCAAAGTAAAGAAAAGGAATATCAATGTTGAAAGAAAAACTCTCACCATACAAATTCAAATATCAAAGAGCTTCCACGAAAGGCGAGCGCTCCCAACCATTTCAAATGTCCACTTGGACCACCGCTATTAGCACTCGGAGTCAGGCTAGCACCAAGAAAGGGCTCTGCATTGTAAATGCTACGAGTCTGAGTGTAGAAGGTATAATATATACTAAAAAAGACACACCCCGATGTACTCCCAAGAAAACGAGTGCAGACGACTCCAACTTCTCTTGACAGACACATTGATCAACAAACAAAAAAAATACATGCGTTGAGTTAAATAAGGCACTCAAGAGGATCCCTGTTCTAATGAGAGGGAGAGAAGAAATGACGCAATCCTATGCCGTCCATCAACTGGGCTTCCATCTACACTTTTAAGTTTGACAATTAAAGAGACGTTGGATTGGATTCAAGAAATGGTTTATTCCCTAGTGTTGAGGATTGGGTTCTTAGGAGAGTCCCTTGGACTGGAACCTTTGGTGACGTTGCAACCCTACTCTTGTAACTGCAGTCCACACTTAATATCAAATCCCTACTATATATGTATACAGAGAGAGTTTGATGATTAGGGAAATTGGATACCTTTTGATTAGAGCTTGGTTCAGCTTAGAATTTTAGGATCTCCAAACCGAGAGTTCTTGAACGAACCAAGTCTTGTATTCACATACACAGTCAGGGGTTAATCCAACTTATTCATTCTTTATTTGCTCGGGGACTAGTAAAGTTTATGTATAGCGAGGTGATGAATCCATGATTCATCATCTCAATATCTTGATCTTAGCAAAATCCATGAGTAAAATCCCAAATAGATGTACATAAAATCAATAAATTAACAAAATGACTCTTGTAAATAAAACACATTAATTATAGTATATTAGATTGTACAAATTAATTTAACAATAAAAAGCCGAAAAATTAAAGGAGTTTTTCACCTGTAAATAGCCCAAAACTTCATGTATTTTTAATAATTTCATTTCAATCCTTTTTGGATAATTCTTTAATCTACCTTGTTCATGAAATGTATGTTAAAATACAAAAATATGAAATAAATTCCAACTCAAATAAATGCTCCTAGATCCTAAATTGAAAAAGCCGTAAGGTCAACTTCCTGGCCAAATTCCCTCTTTGTATGAACTCTAAATTCACCAAACTCATTTTTAAAATTTAATTTAGAAAATTATCTATCCAATGGAAGTGCTTTCACTAAAATTGGAGCTCGTTTGTAAAATATGGATTTTGGGACCTAGGTGTACATTGTATACATTGTAAGTATTCATTCTTTCTTCATTATTTATTTATTTTTTAAATTACTAAAAAAATCTAAAAAAATCATTGTTGTGTTGTATTTATTTCTAGTATTTTATTGTATTTTTTTGTTACAAATGTCTCTTACTGAAAATACAAAAAATATGTAATTAGAAAAGCAAAAAAATGTACATGTTGTTTATCTTCTTTTGTAAATTCTCCACTATTTTTTCTTCTCTATATTTTATTGTATTTTAGTAGCCTACTTCATTTTATTATTTATTTTATTATTTAATTTCCATTCTCTACAATAACCATCCATTCAACTCCATTATTCTACCATTTTTTCTAACTTCTAATTCAACTCCACTATTTAACCTCCATTCCACTCCACCTCCATTCTAACCTCCATTTTTCCATCTCTTTTTATACATCCCTTCCTCCTCATTTTGCACTTGATCCATCTTTATGTGAGGAGAGCCCCGTTCCCAGAGTTGAATCGGTGAGCATGATGCAACCGCGATGGAGCGACGACGACCCTCTCTTCGGTGAGATCCGTTGGCTTCTTGGCCAACATCGTAGCCACATCCGTGCGTTGCTTGAGCTCATCACTCGTCGGCGATTTGGGCGAAGATCGTGGTCCTCATGAGCACTCCCTAGGTGATCTGCTTCCTCCGTAGGTAATTTTGCTTCTCATTTTGTCCTCATTATTATTTTTGCAAAATGTTTATCACATCACCACCATCATATTTTTCTATGCATCACATCATCACCATTACTACCATCTTCATTATCTCCACACCCTCATCATTTCATTTACTATTTTCCCCTTTTTGATATATATTTGTTTCCTATTTTAAAAAACTAAAAAAAATTAAAACATAAAAATATTATCACAACAAATAAATAAAAAATAAAGCAGTTGGTGACCAGCCGCCACACCCCCTGCACCCTCCACGTGCAGCCAGCGACACCACTGCCAGTGCCCCCCCTACGCGTGCATCTCATCGTCAACAACCATGCGCGGCCAGCGACGCCTCCTCCAGCTCCAAGACGCGTCTGGCCGTGCACCCTTTCCCGCGTGGCCTCACCGCAGCAACCCAACAGCTCCACGCACGGTCAGTGGCGCCACCCGCGTCGCACCTACCCACAGCCCTTCGCCCCGCGCACCTCTTCGCACAGTCCATCGGCCATTGTCACTCTCTCCTCTTCCGCGCCGCCCGCGCGCGACGATGGCGCCCCGCCTCAAGCCCCGTTCAGCCATTTGCAACCTGGAACCAACGAAGAAGATGAAGGGTATTTTTTATTTTATGTAAAAATTTCCTTTTTCCCATTTAGTTTATGTATTTTCAAAGTATTCCCTGTACATAAATTGCATTGTAATTTTAATTCCTGAATTTGCCCGGATAAACCTGTATTTGCATTTTAATTTGGACCTCAATATTGCATCTTTTATTTTAAAGAAAAATAGCATGATGTTATGCAAGTAATTCCCTACCATATGGAGATTTATTTGTATTTTTGTGAGTTATGATGAATTAATTAAAATGATCTAGGTGACTGCATATTTTACCCAATTAGCGGTCATAAATTCATATCTCACTCACTGTTGCTCGAAAAAAATTCTCAAAAATCAAGAATGATGCATTGAAGTGTGCTTTAATTAGTATCCAAATTTCATCTTAATTAGAGTTCTCTTGTGTCTTGAATAAACTGTAGAGTGATTTTGTGAAATGATTTTTAATTAAATCTACAGAAATCATTTTTGCAAAATTTCAACTCTCGTGGATTATTCATCTAAATATTTTTCTGAGATAAATCACACTCTAGTTAATTTGATAATGTGGATTTATTAGAAATTTTACTCACTACCACTCTTTTTCCATTACAAAATATGTAAAAAATTCATATTGTCTTGAAAAAATCCAAAAAAATTATGTAGCCTCCTTGCATCATGATTTAATTCCTGTAAAATTTTCATATTTTTTGCATTCTATTTGCGTGAAAAATTGCGGAAAAACTTATAAAAGTGTGCATTTTTCATTGCTACTTTTTAACCTCTAAAATTCCAAAAAATATGTTTTGTATTCATCATTGGATTAGGATTTTACGAAAAATACAATTAGGTTAAACCTGATTAATTCGCATTGAAATTAATTTGGCCTAGTTGTGTGTTTTATTATTATCTTAATTCATCCGTATTTGCATTCTCATTTGTTTTTGCATTAAAAAAATATAAAAAAAAATCTGTATTGGAAATCTAGACCTAAGTTTTCGAATTAACCTGAAGTTGTTCCTTTGCCTCCCTGTGTTCGACCCCAGACTTGCCCGGGATATAAATTAAAGCCGAGACACTCTTCATGGAGATGTTCTCTCAGTTCTGAATGATTCTTTAAGTACAAGTACTACA
Source organism: Ottelia alismoides (assembly GCA_037367405.1). NCBI lineage: Eukaryota > Viridiplantae > Streptophyta > Magnoliopsida > Alismatales > Hydrocharitaceae > Ottelia > Ottelia alismoides. Next base: position 722,901 of record JAZKJV010001768.1, on the reverse strand, counting down.
CCAAATGTAAATTAAAATGCATGCTCAGCGACCAATCAACGAGGCAATTTGCCCTCAACCAAAGAATGTTTTTTGCAGGTCCCACAAGCCTTCAGGCACGGTTGTAGCCACTTTACGATTCGTTTGAGGTTCCTGGATCTCTTCCTCGTATCCGACCCTTCAAGAGAGCTCAGGTGATGCTCGAGCCATTCTGAAGCCTCCAGTGGATAGTGGGACACCTACGCTCCCTTTCGTTCCCTTGGAGTTGACGAAGACTACCGGAGATGCGTCATAGCATCGATCGAAGCTCGACACCCGCTCTGTTCTTTCCCGTTCTTACAGGGAGGTTCAAAGACGTCAGATCAAGCCTCGTCTCCAGACTCTCTAGTAGAAGTTGTATGTATATGCCCATGACCTTCAAATTGCCTCCAGTGATCTAATTCTCATTGTCCAGCGGCGAATCTGTATCGCTCGTCCAGACGAAGATGCATGGCAAGTGTATGAAAGCCCATCGTCCCATGACACACTTTAATGGGGTTGCATACTTCACCTCATCTTTTTGTAGATTTATTTATTAATTTTTAAAATAAATGTCAAATGTAAATAAATTGGAAAAATTTGCATACCGACTCGTGATGTTTAGGAAATTACAACTTGGTCCGGTTCAGCTCTGCTCATGTGTCGTCCCACTTGAGCAGGAAAAATTCATGTAAGCCACTAGTGCTTTTTGTATTAATTTTAGTCCAATAGAGTTTTATTTACGTTGTAATTTTGGCATATTTATAGATGAACCCCTGATCTTTATCTTATTACGAATATACCACTACTAATTTATGTATTTTTGATGCATGGATTTCATGTTTTAAAATTAGAATCCTGGCTTCGAAAATTACGCAAAAATTGATTAGATGCCTGGTAGCATGTCCTTTCATGCCACGTATTTATTTTTCCTTTTTAGGCATTTCAACTATTTGTTAAAAATCAAAAGGAGCCCATTTTTGTTTTGTCAATAATATAAAATACCAAAAAAAATATAAAAATGTCTTGAAAAATTCCAAAAAAAATTACATATTGTCTATTTTATCTTATTTTAATACACATCAAAAATCACTAAAAATGAAAAAAGAAAATTCCTAAAAATTAAAAAAGCCCAAAAACATTTATAAAAAATCTAAAAAATCCTTAAAAAATGAAAATATGTTTCTAATTTATAATTTTCTTCATATTATATATATATATATTAAAATTGATTTGGTTTTTGGACCTTATTTACAATTTTTAATATTCAAATCATCTTCAACCTATTTATTAAATCTCTGAATTGGGGTATTTTTGACTTTAAAAATACATAAAAATTAGCAAAAATTCTATAAAAATCATAAAAATAGTAAACCATTATTTAAAACCCAAAGTATGTATTTATGTAATTTTCGAATATTCTTAGTCATATTTATGCCTATGCTATCCATTATTATGTATATACTCTATTATATTCTATCTTACTTATTATATAAAGAAATACAAAATATAAAGATATCCAAGATATATCTATATCTATATAATATATGAATATACAATTAAAAACAAAATATAAAAAATATATATCAAAAATAAAAAGTATTAAAAATAAAAAACCCACAAAAATATACATGCATAGATACATAATAAATGACATGGTTACACGTGATATACTTTGTTCAAAAATAACCATAGGCTACCAATATTACTCTATGTGGTTCGACCTCTATACACTTGCTAGCTATACATCTTGTTGTAGAGAATAATAAATTTTAACTTATTTTTTAATATTCATTGCTTCATTTGTATTGTGCGTTATTTGTTGATCAACTGAGGCCCATGGAGTGGTCACCATTGATTGTGGTTTCACCTTGTAAAATCGTACAACCCTCTACGGATCTCGATTATCAGATGACGCCATTGCCGGGGAGCAATGAGCATAGCCTATTTTTGTCTTTTATTTTGTATAGCTATTCGTGCTTATTCATTTGTTCATGGATGTAAATAATAATTGATTTATTTTGCACATAGTTATTCAATTATTCTTTGTATAACTCTTTTTGATCCTATTTGATTATCTTTGCTTATATACAGTTCTTTGTGATTTTGTTGCGAGGGCCCGCTAGGCGAGGACAACTTCTTAGGAGGCCGATGCAGCCAAGTCTGATGTAGGCTGGTCTTCACCCATTACCAGTTGGAGAGGCTACAAAGGACAAAGAAGGAAATTTATCATAGAGATAGCTTAGTTTCATTTATGTATTTATTGATGAGAGAGAGAGACAATTTAAATTTGTAATAATTAAGACTTAGACTCTACTCTCCACAATGAGGTCTAGTGCCCGGGTGTCTGTTCACCTGAGGGCCTCGTCATAGTTTTACATGTTTTCTTGTCTTATTTCTTTTTGTTTCCCATTGTTTTGAGTTTTCCACCTTATTTTAATTTGTTTTGCATGCATGTAGCCCCTAGACGTAGGTTGCTTGACTCTGTAACTAGGTCAAAACCCTAATAAGAATGCATGTTCCTATAGTATCTTAAGTTGCATATAGTCGAATAAATAAGTGTTAGTTGTTTGGATTCAACCCGTACGCCGTGAGAGACATCATACAATGCTAGGACGAAACCCAAATAAGTGTTAGTTGTTTTGAAATTTTTCTTGTATCACATAACCACCATAGTATTTTCTACCACATTGTCACCATCACCACCATCTTCATCTTCTTCATCATTCCCCTCTACCATTTCCCCCCTTTTTTATATATTTACATTTGTTCCCTGTTTAAAAAACTTAAAAAATTAAAAAATAATCACAAAAACATCACAGTAAAAAAATAAAAAAAGAAACAGGAGGAGGCAACAGCCCGCCGCCCCCCTTTAGCAGCACCGACGCCGCTGTTCGCAACAACCCACGCCCTCGCGGGTGGCCGCCTCTTCCACCTGCAGCTACAGCATGGGCTGAGCAGTGATGAATCCTCATTCATCACACTTTATTCCTTTATTTTAGCTAAAAATCTTTGCAAAACACCATGTAAATATTTGTAAATATAATGAATTGTCAAACTGCATGCTTTATGTAAATAACAATATTTAGCATGTTTTTGTGCAAAAATAAAGAAATAAAGAAACAAAGAAAAAAGGGAAATATTTAGAATAAATATTGAGTGATCCGAACCCAAGGGAGGGCCAATCATTAGCTTGACCGCAAAATAAAACAAGTAGAGAGAGATAGGGCCATTCATCACTGTACAAATATTCCCCCTTTCATGTATATATATTTTATTTTCATAAAATAAGAATATATATGTGTTCCTCATAATTTGTATATATTTCTCAAAATGAGAAAAATAAAATAAAAATAAAAATAAATTAAATTCTCATTCTCACCCTTGTATATATCATGTATATATATACATATACCAATTTATTCTACCCTTGTAAATAAACAATAAAAATCAAATAAAAATTATTTTATATACCAAAATTTATGTTGTAAAAAAATAAAAAATAAAATTGTGATAATTATACAAAAATAAACTAATAAAAATAAAAATGTAAAATACCTAGGTATTTATACTTGTATATAATAATATATTATGTATATACATTAATTTATTTTTCAAAAAAAAATAAAAATCACTAAAAAAATAATTTGGAAAATAATAAACTTTTTTCATGTGTAAATATTTTCAAATAAGTCATTTACTATTTTGAAATGAATTTTTAAATAATTTCAGGATTGGAATTTTCTTATTCGTCCACGGGGGAGTGTTGACCCCCGGTCAACTCCCCCCCAGGACCACATCTCCGCGGATATGCGTTTTCGACCCGACTTCTCCCAATTTTCCTGAATCGTTCGACCCTTCATTTGCCAAAACCTTGAGCTTCGATTGTAGAGGGCACATCCACGATCCTCGCCCGATCTTCTTCTTAGGGGTCTGAGCCTTGATTTGCATGCCTGACTCCCATCTTCTCAGACCCCTACCGGTATATAGCCTGAGCTCCAACCACCTCTTCTCACACCTTTGGCTCTCGTCTTCGACCCCAGTGACCTCCACCTTCCTCCTCGAGTGACAACGAGTGCGGCAGCATGTTGTAGCGAACGATTGGAGGCGTAGCCCTAGGTCCGGTGACCATCATCGCCGAGCTTCACCACCGGCGAAGCCCGAGCCTCTGGAGGCATCGCTTCATCGAGGCGAAGACCTCAGGAGGACCAGGACCTCCATCCCAGACGATCTCCTCCATCAGGTACCTCCGTTAGCTTCTAGACCTTCAAGTAGCTTCGATCTTTCACATCTCGCTCCGCCGGCTTCGCCCCAGTGGCCGGAGCTCCGTCACCTCAGCTTACCCGTATAGATAGACAAATCGACCCATCATCACCCCCTTCCACAGCCTGATTATCTCGATCTTGGCTATCCGAGCCAAGATCGAGCTAGGTCCCTTCCGCCGCCTCCGTTAGGACCCCCCTTCGTCAAGCCACCCTGCTTCCCTTTGCTGCTTATCAAATAACCCATGCTGGAGTCCTCCTCCGTGCATAAGCTTCCCTTTGCAGGTCAATAAGCGCGCGTTTACCCCCCATACCGCTTCTCGCATACCTCGCCGGAGTCGCCCAGGTCCCCCTCCCTCACCAGAGGATTGGACCGTTGGGAGCTTCATCAGACACCACCACCAGACGTGGAGCATCATCGCGAGACGAACCCCCCTTCCTGATCTTCCATCGGACGCTCGGAGCGCCTCCAGTTCGCCGACGAAGTTCGCCAAGGAGGTGTTCATCTAGGCCTTCTCTCCAACGTCGGGTCACGCCGCACTTCCAGATGCAATCAGGGCCGTTTGAGACCTGCCACTGACAGGCCGTTAGATCCCCGATCTGACGGCCACGTGTACCCCACGTCTGCCATCTCGTCAGGACTGTCCGATCTGCCAGGAGGCATCATCCGAACCGCATGTCCGCTGATCCATCTGCACCAGACACGTGGTCCCCCCACGTGACTGGACGTGCTTTGGCTGGGTAATTTGCACCAGACCCCCTGTAATTTATTTCAGCTCTTGTTTAGTCTATTAAATAACTTAGCACACTTGGACAATTTACATATTAGGACCTACAATTTATTTTATTTTCACTTTATCCTTATCTTGTGGATGCATGTGCTTCGACACGTGAACTTTTGGGAAATTTGCATGTATAGGGCTTGAGGTTTATGAATGTTACGGATTGAACTTTTAGTTTTGATATTTGCATATGCCCCTGTGAGTGAATGAATTGAGCATGTGTTGAATTTGATGCACATTTTATACTGAACCCCCTGTACTTTGTGCACATGTTTGATTTAAGCCCCCAGAACTTAGTTTCTTTACAATTAGGTCCCTTTGTGCTGTTCCGTTTCTATTGGTTGAATAAAATATCAAATTAACTCCAAATCCATTGAACTTTGGATATGTGGCCCCTGCCACTATGTAAAAATTTCAGTAATTTTTTGGAGCATTTTTGCTTTGATTTTCTATTTTTAAAAATTCAAAAACCTCTATTTTTGCTTCTGTTTGAATTATAAAATCAACTAAAAAATATTAAAAACCTTCAAAAATTCTAAAATAATTAGCTATTGTTGGTTTTTTTGTCTTCTTGCTTCAACCCAAATTTCATTTGATTTGGGCTTATAAAACCCCTAAAAATTGAAAAACCCTAAAAACCTTATAAAAAGCATTAAAAATCCTAAAAAAATAAAAAAATATAATTTCTTCTTCTGCAACTTAGTTTTTATTTGTAGTTTCACATAAAATTGTCTCCATATTTTTATAATCTATTTATATATTTTTAAATAGCCTTTCAAATCTGGGTGCACAGTAGTCTTTATTTCCTTCCTTATTTCATATTTAGAAAATCAACAAAAATCATAAAAATCTGAGAAAATGACCAAAAACACTAAAAAAATATAAAATCCAAAAACATTTTTATTGCAATTTTCTTACATTTTTTGTGGCAATTAATATTTAGTTGTTTATGACATTTTTGGCTTGTTTTATATTTTTCTCATAAATACAAATCAAAATTTTTTTTTAAAATTCATAAAATCCACCAAAAAAATTTTATTCTTTTTATTTGCTTTTTAGACTACTTTGTAGGACTTCGTAGAATTCGTGCTCCTTGTGTTCGATCCTAGTCGCTATACCAGGTTAATAAATATCAATACTACTATTCGGCTTTTTGACTGATTGATATATTTCGGTTGTCTGATTTTTTCTTGATTGATCGATCTTCGAGGGATTGAGGTCGCAACAACCCCTGATATTTACCCCCCTTAGTCTCTTGAGATTTATTTGGTTCATCAGAATGGCGTCGTTGTCGGGGAGCACGGCTTAGTAGTCGCTTTTGTTTTCGGGCTTTTTATTTATACTTGTAGATATTTTTCTTATCATTTTATTTGCATATTTTTATAATAATTGTGTCTGATACTCTTCTGTTTCACTTTCTTGTGAGGACCCAAGGACCGAGGCGGATTTCTTCGGAAGCCGACGCAACCAGGATTTCTTCGGAAGCCGACGCAACCACGAGAATCGGAGGCGGCTCCTTTTTGCATAGAGCCACAAGAGAGCACGAGGAGGCGAACGGAAGTGCAGGAGCCGTAGATAGCCGTTGTTTAGCTTAGATTAGTTTTATTTTCCTGCAGAACCTTATTATTGTAGTAATATAGGGACTTGGATACTCAGAGACTTTGGTGATTTATTGGGGTCTGTTTCGCCGAGCACCGGTGTGCTCGGGGGACCTCACCACGGTTTTTCGCTAGCTTTTTGCTTTTATCGCAATTTATTACTACTTATATGATTTACGAGGTTTTGGCCTTAGCTTAGGAATTTTGTTGGCTGTGACGTAATTAATCAGGGCCCAATCCCTAATATCTGCCTGCACCTATAAATCGCTAATTGGACCTCAATAATTAAATTACAAGAAAAAGTCGAATTAGTTAGAGTCGATTCCATGTGACATGAGGAGTCACATACAACGCATGTAGTATCCGTTGTGGCAGACACCGAGTGGCTCCCAAGATCGGACTCCGGACTTAGGTTTGATTACGCGGCTATTGTTCTTCGCGTATAGAATGATCTGTCTAAAGGCTGGTTTCCTCGTGCATCATATAGATAGTTTTATTTCTGTCTTTACATTTATGCATGGATCATTTTGTATGTAGAGAGCTGGAGGAAAGGTATGCATTCTTACTCAGCATGCATCATTGATTTCATCGCGCATCGACTTTTTCGTCTTCTCCCCCTGTTTTCGGACTTAAATAACTAGGATAACTGAAAAATTCATTAGGCATTGTTTGCTTGAAAATTACTTAAAAAAAGAAAAACTATAAAACTGGGTCTGGTAAACACACTTGACCCTAAAAGACACTTCACCTAAAAATCTGTCTTGGGGAGAGCAACCCCCTCCTTGTTTGGTTTGGATGAGCGAGAGAGAAACCCACACACTAGGCTAGAGCCATATCTGATTTCCTATCAAACTACCAGCCTTTTATACGGGACAGTCTGTTGGGAGTATTTGATTCCCATCAGCTCGCTTAATCACTCTGATAGACTGACTTGATCACCTAAATAAAATTGACAAGATAATTGATCGAACCTTTATGTTCTTCAGCTCCGTGTTGCGTAGATAAATCGGGGGTTTGTTTGCTCATCTTGTTTGTTTCCAGATCTCATCCGCCTGACTCGCCAGATCAAGATGATGGGCAGGAGGTCTCTTAGGCAGCCTTTGGCTGCACCGCTTCACCGCACTCTAGCCCGTTCATCTAGGTTGGTTCGTGAGAGCCGAGAACCGCTCTCCGAACCTGAGTTCGATTCCGCCCTATTCTCCCTTGACCACCCTTATACCAGTTCTGAGACACTAGTTCCACGGCCGAGAGAGCAGCAGACAGTTGATTTTGGCACGTGAGTTTGGGTCTTTTGCCTTTGTAGAGACCATGGCCTGCAGCGAGGAGCGCACCGAGGGTCTCTAAGGAGAGCAGACATATGTGTTGGACCAAGGTGCGATCAACAACACCCTGTTAGCTTCCCTTGAGACTATGCAACGACAGATACAAGATTAGGGAGATTTCATGGTGGATATGCGCAGAGAGATGGAGAGGCTAAGGACAGAGAGAGATCAACCGAGAGCTGATGGAGAGGGAGATCCAGATCAATCTGAGGAGCTGGTCCAGCCAGCACTAGCCAGAACGATGCGGGAGTTTTACAACACTGGATCGACACTTACACACCGGTGGATCGTACTTCCGGAGATCGTGGGGGACTTCAAGTTCCCCCTACAGATGATTCAGCTTCTTCCTCGCTTCCATGGGCTCGCGACTGAGGAGCCCCATCTTCATCTCCAGGAGTTTGAGATGATCTGCAGCATCGTCCAAGATCGACATGTGGACGAGGACACCATTCGGATGATTGCTTTTCCTTTCTCCCTAGTAGACAGAGCAGCCAACTAGCTGAAGCATTTAGGGAGATTTGTGACCACCTGGGAGCAGCTCCGCACCGAGTACTTGGACAAGTACTATCCACTTGGGCGAACGAATGCAATGAGGTCCCTGATCAGCAACTTCTCCATACTCCCCAACGAGCAATTCCATGAGGTATGGGAGAGGTTCAGAGAGCTTACAGATAGATGCCCGCACTATGATATCTCGAAGCCGAACCTAGTTCAGAGCTTTTTCTGCGGACTTACACCCGAGCTGTAGGGATTGGTGAATGCATCATGTGGCAGTTCCTACTTCGCCAAGGATGAGGATCAGGTCTGGGCCATCTATGAGGAGATGGTAGAGAACTATACAGTGATGTCCCATACCCGACTCTACACTGAGGGAAGCCCCTAGCCACAGGTCGTGCAATTTCAGAGGATAGCACGGGTCGATGCTGGTCCTTCCACTTTGTTAGCGGCAGTCGCACAGGCAGAGTCTATAGCCGCAGACATGGGCATCATCAGCGAGAAGCTAGACCGGATCGAGTTGATTGAGAAGAAGCAGTGCTAGGGCATGTCTCAGATCGATCAGATGGCACAGACACTGAGTGACCTGAAGACCCATATCATGTGTCTCCAGGAGGCACAGACGGCTTCTCTGCCCCGTCTCAGGTCACGGGCAGATACCGACAGCAGTAGCAGTTCGAACCAGCCCTCCGCCCAGTACCGACATGTCCACCATGTTCAGGAGGAGCCCTACCGGCCGTAGCAGTTGCAGTACATCCAATCACCACCATCTCATGACAGCCAGATGGTGGTGTATCAGCCGGACCATCCACTTACAGTACTCCCCCACCCACCTACGAGCAGGAGCCATTGATGGATGTCAATGGGATTTGGTATGACCGACCCCAGCCCGATATCTGACGAGACCATCTCGGATTCCGCTGGTCGGCCGGAGGCACCAGTTCCCAGCAACAGCCTCCAGTTCAGGGTGGCCAGTACAACCAGCAGCGTGAGCTACACTAAAAACCCAGTTCCCTTCACACCAGCAACCATCCCACCACCAGAGAGAGCAGTATGGTCCTCGTCCCTATCATCTGGGATAGTCTTGTAGGCAGCCTCAACAGCCTCAACAGTACCACTCGCAGTACCCCTCTCACCCTCACCACCACCAACAGCAGCCTCAGTATCAGAGAGGCCACCCGTCAAGTTCTCATGGGCTGAACTATGAGAACCCCGCACTTGATGACTTAGCCCGCCTCATGTCCGATCAGCAGGCTACCTTTCGACGGGAGATGGACGAGTTCAAGCAGGAGATGAGGGAGATAGTGAGAGGGAAGGCCGCTATTCCTGCCCAGATCGAGCCGAATCCGAACAACCTCAGGAGGAAGTCTGAGCAGGTAGAGTTCACTGAGATTACCACTCGTAGTGCTTTACTTGGTTATATGTCTGCATACATGTTTGATGCTAATTTTGTTACACTTAAGAGCGGTAGGATGCCAGCAGGAGGCGCCTCGTCTGAGCGATGATCCCACGCCACTTTAGGAGCGCCAGGCGAGGAGAAGAGCAGTACTGATGCTGCTAGAGATGATGACGGTGGTGCTGACGCCACCACGGATGTTGATCCAGCCGACGGTACTGAGGTCTTCATTTCACTAGATGGAGGAGGTGGTACTGATGCTACCAGATCAGTTGCTGAGCCTGAGCGCAGTATTGATGCCACGATTCCAGATGCCGAGGGTGGTGCTGAGGCCACCAGTTCCAGTTTTGCTAGTCCTGTAGTTTTTCCTTCAGTGCATGTATCTCAGGACACTTTGCAAATAAAGGAAAGGATTTATTGTTTTCGGATCCACCCATGTTTATTGATGATGTTTGCGTGGATTTTGCTTTGCTTGAGTATTCTAGACCCTCTCCTAGTCCTTCATTTGAGAAGGACACAGTAGTCCCCTTTACCCGAGCACTCCACTTGGCTAAGAGGCAGAAAGAAGAAAATCAGAAAAAGAACTACCAGATAGAGTTCAACCAGCAGATGATGGACCGATTTCACATACAACTGACTCTACAGGAGGCCTTGGAGCACATACCTCTCTTCTAGAGATCACTCAGAGACAGGACCACAGTTAGGAGGAAGAGGCGGAACCACCAGTCAGGGATCCTTGTGCTCACTCGCGCCACATGCTTCGCGATTCAGAATCGTCTGCCAGCCAAGAGGCCAGATGTAGGAGTGCCATATGTCAGATGCCACATTCATGAGCAGAGGTTCGACCGCACTCTATTAGACAACGGTTTTTTGATCAATCTACTTCCGACAGCCCTTCTCGACTGCTTCAAGTTGGGCCCTCTACGACAGAGTAGGACAGTCCTTCAGTTTGCTGATCGATCTGTCAAGAGGTCAAAGGGGTTGCTGAAGGGCGTTGTCATCACAATTCAAGGCCTGAAATTCCCCATGGACTTCGTTGTGTTGGACATGGAGATCTCTGAGTCCGTAATTGATACCCCCATCATCCTTAGACACCCATTCTTAGCCACAACCAAGGAAGTGTCCGATCATGATAGCGAGAAGGTACTTTCGCGTCGAGGGCGAGAGTATACAAATAGAGACGACCGAAGAGACTAGAGCCAGAGATTCAGCTTGCTCAGAGTCGACTTCAGATTCAGAAAAGATGACAGAGGCAGGGCGAGACATCCACCAAGATTGTGACTTTGTGATCACAGAAAACGAGGCAATTTGGGCAGACCCAGCAGCACATGCCATCCTCTCACCTTCAGAGTTCGCTGATGCAGAGATGCTAGCAGAGGAGAGCTTGGAGAGCGCATTCCTGGTCCATGATACATCTCAGGCAGCAGAGCTGGTTCCCTATCGTGAGGCAGATTTTGTTTGTGATTCTGATACAGATCCCTCGGAGTCAGATATAGACTGGGCATAGTTTAATGATTTGATACCATGTCTGACTTCCACAGAGCCTACATCTAGGGAGGAGGCTGATCCCATACAGAGCAGAGACACACCAGCAGATCAACCTTCGCCATATTCAGATTACGAGCGAGAGTTCTCATTCTCCCATGCAGATTTGGCCACATTCACTCAGACTTTTCAGAGGCCAGATCCACCAGCACCATGTTGTCCAGAGTTGAAGCCGCTATCGTCATCGCCGAAGTATAGGTTCCTTGCGGCTGAGCATGAGATGTACCCAGTCATTATCTTAGCGGATTTGACTGGAGAGCAAGAATCTCGTCTGATGGGGGTTCTTGAAAAGAACTGCAAGGCGATAGGATGGAGTGTTGCCGATCTCTATGGGATAAGTCTGGCCCTGTGCTCCCATCATATCTATCTCGAGGAGGACGCGAAGCCATCGTGTCAGTTCCAACGACAGTTGAACCCGAACCTTCGAGATGTTGTCATGAAGGAGATCTCGAAATGATGAAGCGTCGATTTTATCTACCCCATCTCTGACTCCAAATAGGTCAGTCCATTACGTGTGCTGCTCAAGAAGACGGACATCACCACAGTTGTTAGTGAGTCTGGAGAGGAGGTCGCTACCCGGGTACACACTTCTTGGCGGGTCTGTGTGGACTACAAACGATTGAACCAGGCCACCAAGAAGGATCATTTCCCTCTGCCTTTTATTGATCAGATTATAGAGAGGCTAGCAGGGAAGAGCCATTACTGTTTCTTGTACGGGTACTACGTATACAATCAGGTGGCCATTGCGCCCGAGGACCAAGACAAGACCACCTTCACCTGTCCCTTCAAGACATATGCTTTCAGATGCATGCCCTTTGGATTGTGCAACGCTCCAGCGACATTCTAGAGGTGCATGTTGTCCATCTTTTCGGACATGGTGGGGGAGTGCTTGGAGGTCTTCATGGATGATTTTTTGGTCTACAGCGACGGATTCAATTCTTGTCTTGACTGCCTAGATGTGTCCTTCAACGATGCATAGAGGTTCACCTTGTGCTTTCATGGGAGAAGAGTCACTTCATGGTGACTCAAGGGACGACGCTTGGCCATATCATCTCCAACAGGGACATGGAGGTTGATCCAACCAAGGTGGATGTCATTAGAAGACTCAATCCATCGTCCAACTTGCGGTAGTTACGGTCTTTTCTGGGGCACGTCGGTTTCTATCGGCGATTCATACATGATTTCAGCAGGATTGCCCGACCGTTGACTGATCTGCTAACGAAAGACACTGAGTTCCTTGTTGATGATAAGTGTCTAGTGTCATTTGAGACTCTCAAGAGTCTAGTTGTAGAGGCTCCTGTTCTCCAGCCGCCTGATTGGTCTCTCCCATTCGAGATCATGACGGATGCCTCCGATTTTGCCATGGGGGCTATGCTGGGACAGAGGAGGGATGGAGTCCCCTTTGCTATTCACTACACTAGCCGGACTTTGGATGTTGCTCAGCGTAACTACACCATTACTGAGAAGGAGATGCTAGCTGTAGTTTTCGCCCTAGATAAGTTCAGATATTACATCATTGGATCTAGAGTGACCGTCTATACTGATCATACCACCATCAGGTACCTTATGGCAAAGAAGGATGCCAAAGCCAGATTGACCAGATGGATCCTTCTACTCCAGGAGTTTGATATAGAGATTTAGGATAAGCCTGGAGTCAAGAATGTGGTGGCGGATCATCTCTCTCGATTGGAGTTTCTTTAGGATTCTGAGCAGATCGAGCCTATTTGTGAGACCTTCCCAGATGAGGCAATCCTTGCTATCGCCTCTCTCCCGTGGTACGCCGATATTGTGAACTATTTTGTCGCCAAGAAAGTTCCATAAGATTGGCCCAGTTAGAAACTTGAGACCATCCTCGCGAAGGCCAAGTTTTACTATTGGGAGGATCCCATCCTTTATCATGAAGGAGGGGATAGCATCTGACGTCGGTGCATTCCTCAGGAGGAGAAACATAGCTTCCTCACTTACTGCCACAAGCTTGAGGCAGGAGGACATCACTATGGGAGGAGAATGACACAGAAAGTGCTCCAATCCAGCCAATGGTGGCCTACTCTCTTCAAGGACTCTGATGAGTTCGTGAAGAGGTGTGCTGACTGTCAGAGGATGGGCACTTGTGGACAGTGTGATATGATGCCGATGCAGCTCATTTACTTCTGTGAGGTTTTTGATGCATGGGGCATCGATTTCATGGGTCCATTCCCTAAGAGTCAGGGATTCGATTACATTCTGTTGGCTGTTGATTATGTGAGTCGTTGGGTTGAGGCCATCCCTGCCCGAACCACAGATGCTAGGACTGTTTTCCGATTTTTGAGGAAGAATATCATTTCATGGTTCGGGGTACCTCGAGTGTTGATACCTGACGGGGGGTCTCATTTAGTCAATGACAAGGTAAAGGCCCTTGCTAGCGAGTTCGGCATAAACCATCGAGTAGCCACTCCATACCACCCTCAGAACAATGGTCTTGCTGAAGTGTCGAACATGGAGATCAAGACTATATTGCAGAAGGTCGTCCGCCCTGACCGAAAGGATTGGTCACAGCTTTTGGACTAGGTCTTTTGGGCATATAGGATGTCCTTCAAGATGCCTTTGAGTACATCTCCTTTTCGCCTCGTTTATGGAAAGCCCTGCCATTTACCTATTGAGCTGAGACATAGGTCACTTTGGGCAGTTACTGATATACTTATGGATCCAGTGAGTGTAGGAGATCAGAGGAGGGCAGAGTTAGCAGCCCTGGAGGAGCTTCGTGATATAGCCTTTTCGAGCAGCCTACAGTATAAGGAGAGAGTGAAGGAGTGGCATGATTCTCACATCATCCATAAGCAGTTTGAGCCGGGACAGAGAGTATGGTTGTTTGATGCTGGGCTTCGTTTATTTCCAGGGAAGCTACAGAGCAAATGGAAGGGACCCTATCTGGTCCTAAAGGTACATGATAATGGGAGTATAGATATATCTGAGTTGTCTTCTGATGCTACCTTTCCTTTTAACGGGAAGTGCCTCAAACCATATATACATCATGAGCCGCTGGTCGTTGACGTTGCCCCTATTCACTTTACGTGAGATGTGGTCTCTTGACTCACATCTATTGCATCTCACACCTAATTATCAATGTTCTTCCGATCTATATAGATCCAGTTATCCATATCACTCTATTCTTTAGTCCCACATCCCAGCTTTATCTTATGATTATGCTATACTTTGGGTGTACTTTACCCTAAGTATAGGGGGGGGGGGTGTAGGACTCTCGGGTATTCTATTGATTCTTTCTACCTCTGTTTTGCTGCCTATACTCGGGGATATTTTACCCTAAGTATAGGGGGGGTAGACCTTGTACATCCTTCCACTCGGATTTCCCTTCATGTAGAGCTTGCTATACTTAGGATTACTTGATGCTAAGTATAGGGGGAAACACCGAGTCCTCTTCATTATATTCTTTGATTTATCTTTGTATATACCATTCCTTTTCACTTCCCTATACTAAGCACGAGCTATGTCTTCTTCATCGCTCTTGATTCACTCTGAGGACATCGTTTGAGCTAAGTATAGGGGGTGTCGTATATATTTCATATATACTTTAGCCATAACTCGTACTTTGTGTGAGTGTGTCAAAAAATAAAATGGCTTAAAATCCAGAAAAATTTAAAAAATTTCCCTTGTACATAAAAGACTTTTTGCACATAAATAACTATTTATAAAAATTATTTTTGTACAAATGATTGTAAAAATGATTTGTGTAAATAGTTTGTAAATATTTTGATATCAAAATTATGTATATAGTACAAAATTTTTGTAAAATGTTTTGAAAAACAAAAAAATTGTAAAAATCTTGTGTAAATTTTTGTAAATATTTTGCAAAACTTTGCATTCATGCATACATCCATGTTTTTAAACATTTTTCAAAAATTTTGCACATTTGTAAAAATTTGTCAAAATTTGAATATTTGTAAATATTTGTACAGTTTTTCCAAATCATAGTTTAAACTATCCTGGAATTAAAATGGAAAATGGAGCTTGGTTAAGACTTAAATCCACCTAATTCTAAGAGGAACCTTATAGGGCTTAGGATTAAGACTTTTCTGGTCCATTGGGACTTAATTTTTGAGTCCACTAGGCTATGAGCATATGTCATCTTAATGAGCCAAAGTAGAGCACTTAACGACACACACATGACTCTCCGAGACAATGGCTTTACTTGCACCAGCACTTTACACATACCTCTCCATGGATGAGATGGTGAGGAGGTAGTTTCCTTTGGCTTGGGGTAGCATATGAGGGTAGTACTTCTAGGAAGAACCTCTCTTCTTCTTATAGTGAAGGAAGTGTGTCTCAACTTGGTCTGGTGGTGATGAAGTCTAAATACATGAGTTGTAGGTTGCAATAAAGCTTCAAAAGAGGGATAGTCTACTATCTCAAGAGGAAAAACTCCGTATGTATATATGCTGCACCATGTTTATATGTTGTACATATGCATATAAAAAAATGTGCAAAGAAAGAAAAACTCCAAAAAAGTGGTGGGTCTGATAGAAAATAAAATACCCATCAGAGTGTACATAGTCAAATAAAGCAAAGCTTATGTTACACATGACCATCTCATTAAGCTTGCAACGGGAGACTCAGCTACATTGGTTAGAGCTCCCAGGGATACATGGCTACACTGTTCAGGGTCCATTATCTTCTTCCCCCTCTTCTTGAGCCAGTTGTACTTCAACTTAGAAGGGAATACCCCGCTCCTCGAGGAAAGAGTTTCTAGACTAAGGCATTAGAGTTACCGGGTTGAGGGAGGTTGGTTCTTTGTCATTTCTGAGGTAGGGAGCTACATATCACTTACACAGTACAAGGAAAGATTCATGGTCATTAGAGTTTGTGTATGTAGACTTGTTCTGATCTGGTTTATTGAGGAGTCTTGACCATAGATTGGTGGAACTTAGAGGCTGTTAAGTTTTAAGCTTAAGTCCAAATAAGGTTCCGACAAATTAATAATCCAAAGGTCTGACCGAGCTCCATATTTCAATTTAATGAAGGAAAGTTTAATAATCAACCTTGATTTCCCGTCTTTTTCTTTTTCTTTCTCTTTTTGCACTTCTTTTTCAAATAAGTGTTTGCTAAGGGACTAGCAAACGTAAAGTATAAGGGGGTGATGAATCCTCATTCATCACTCTTTATTCCTTTATTTTAGCTAAAAATCTTTGCAAAACACCATGTAAATATTTGTAAATATAATAAATTGTCAAACTGCATGCTTTGTGTAAATAATAATAATTAACATGTTTTTGTGCAAAAATAAAGGAATAAAAGAAAAAATAAAAAGAGGGAAATATTTAGAATAAATATTGAGTGACCCGAACCCAAGGGAGGGGCAATCGTTGGCCTGACTGCAAAATAAAACAAGTAGAGAGAGATAGGGCCATTCATCACTGTACAAATATTCCCCCTTTCATGTTTATATTTTATTTTCATAAAATAAGAATATATATATGTGTTCCTCATAATTTGTATATATTTCTCAAATTGAGAAAAATAAAATAAAAAGAAAAAGAAAATAAATTCTCTCTCTCACCCTTGTATATACCATGTATATATTTACATATACCTATTTATTCTACCCGTGTAAATAAACAATAAAAATCAAATAAAAATTATTTTATATCCCAAATTTTATAAAAAATATAAAATTGGGATAATTGTACAAAAAACTAATAAAAATAAAAATGTAAAATAACTAGGTATTTATACCTGTATATAATAATATACTATGTATATATATTAATTTATTTTTCAAAAAAATAAATAAAAAATCACTAAAAAATAATTTGAAAAATAATAAACATTTTTCATGTTGTAAATATTTTCAAATAAAATCATTTACTATTTTAAAATGAATTTTTAAATAGATTCAGGATTGGAATTTTCTGATTGGTCCACGAGGGAGTGTTGACCCCCGGTCCAACTCCCCCCTAGGACCACATCTCCGCGGATCTGCGTTTTCGACCCAACTTCTCCCAATTTTCCTGAATTGGTCCGCCCTCCATTTGCCCAAACCCCTAGCTCCGATTGCAGAGGGCATATCCGCGATCCTCGCCCGATCTTCTTCTTAGGGGTCCGAGCCTCGATTTGCGTGCTTGACTCCCATCTTCTCGGACCCCTACCAGTATATAGCCTGAGCTCTAGCCGCCTCTTCCCACAGCTTTGGCTCTCGTCTTCGACCCCAGTGTTCTCCACCTTCCTCCTCGAGTGACAGCGAGTGCGACAGCGTGTTGTAGCGAGCGATTGGAGGCGTAACCCTAGGTCCGACGACCATCATCGCTGAGCTCCGCCACCGGCGAATCCCGAGCCTCTGGAGGCATCGCTCCATCAAGGAGAAGACCTTAGGAGGACCAGGACCTCCATTTCAGACGATCCCCTCCATCAGGTACCTCCGTTAGCTTCTAGACCTTCGAGTAGCTTCGATCTTTCACATCTCGCTCCGCCAGCTCCGCCCCAGTGGCCAGAGCTCCGTCACCTCAGCTTACCCGTATAGATAGATGCACCAACCCATCGTCTCCCCCTTTCTCCCCCTTCCATAGACTGAACATCTCGATCTTGGCTATCCGATTCAAGATCGAGCTAGGTCACTTCCGCCGCCTCCGCTGGGACCCCCCTTCGCCAAGCCACCCCGCTTCCCTTTACTAATTATCAAATATCCCATGTCGGAGTCCTCCGAGCATAAGCTTCCCTTTGCAGGTCAATAAGTGCGAGTTTACACCCCCCCGACAACTTCTCGCATACCTCGTCGGAGTCGCCCAGGTCCCCCCTCCCTCACTAGAGGATTGGACTGTTGGGAGCTTCATCAGACACCACCACCAGACGCGAAGCATCACCACGAGATGAAACCCCTTCCTGATCTTCCATCGGATGCTCGGAGCGCCTCCAAATCGCCGGCTAAGTTCGCCAAGGAGGTGTTCATCCATGCCTTCTCTCCACCATCGGATCACGCCACACTCCAGATGCAATCAGGGCTGTTCGAGACCTGCCACTGACAGGCCGTTAGATCCTGAAGGATATTGTGAATCCTCAAGCACATCACGGAAGCGTGTTGATCGCATCATATGCGATCGGGGTGACTAGTCGCACTAGTCGTTAGATGCAGCGGAAATTAAAATTTTTTAATCAAGTGTTGAAACCACATGAACACAAGAACATTTCTTGGATCGTTTCATCAAACCACAAAGTATAAGTAATACCTCTTGAAGCGTGGTTGTAATCACGAGATCTCTAAAACAAGAGATCCTCCTGTCTCAAGTCCGATCCACGAAGATGGCACTTGCGGATGCGATGATGAGATGCATTCCTCCCGCAATCCTCGATGAATATCCAAGCTACGAGTACCTTGATTTCGTCCAATGAAATCAGTCGTCTTCCTTTAGAGCAAGCAACCCCAAAGAAGAAGGAGATCCTCAAGTCGTCGAAGGCGAAAGCGAGACTCTCTTTCTCAATGTATAAGATGGACGACCACCTTGAATAGAGAGAGAGTAAGCGATAATGAGAGAGAGAGAGAGTATTAACCTTGTACACATCTTAATTATGTACCTTTGAAAGGCTACGTTAGCCCTCCTTATATATTAGTTTGGGATCCAATGGATCTCAATCCATGGGACATATAAATCCAAATGCCAAGTTGATCTATGTATTAATCAATGGCCATGATTGTTATTGGTTAAAAACCAACAACGTTAATTTATATTTAAATCAAATATATATTGCAATATTATCAACATAATTTAATTTAACATAAATTAATTATCAAGAGATAACAAGATTAAAAAAGGAGGAGATAATAAATCACCCCCAAAAATAGGGGGCGCCACCCATGGTTGACACCACCTATATTTTGTGGTGATTAATCTACTTTTTTATTTTATCTATTATTTCTTGATAATTTTGTAATAACCATTATCACAAAATTATCCACCAAATTATTTCTAAATTAATTTGTGAATATTTCAATCATGCCATTGATATATATATGTGAATCATACTCACAACCCAAACTAATTTGTAAATAACATTTCCAATTAATTAACTAATGTGAATCCAATCCACATTAATAATTAACAAATGTTATTTACAAAGATTCTCTCTCTTCGATATATATATTATATATCATATTTATAATATACAAATATTATGGATAGTATTATCCATATTCCATTATCCTTGATAATAAAATCCCATTTAATTATCTTGGATAATCATTCTCACAATATGAATCTCATTCATATTATGCTTGACAATTAAATCGCATTTAATCATCAAGTCCTTCTTCCTTGGATACATAATTCATAAAACAAATTATTCTTGAACCCCTTCAAGAATAATGTGCTTTCTCCGCAGATACTTGGAGATAAGGACAGGGCGATTGTATTGTTCCACGTATAGCGACTTGGATGTTAAGATCACATCT
Source organism: Ottelia alismoides (assembly GCA_037367405.1). NCBI lineage: Eukaryota > Viridiplantae > Streptophyta > Magnoliopsida > Alismatales > Hydrocharitaceae > Ottelia > Ottelia alismoides. The sequence continues at coordinate 703,070 of JAZKJV010001768.1, read as the reverse complement.
CAAATCCAGATCTTACAGACCTCCCACGGATGCTTGATTAAATCAAGACCGCAAATCTAATCTTCTCATTGCATCTGAATCTCATTCAGTCCAATGTCTAACACTTGGACCAAGATCAGATTGCTTCTCTACTGAGACGTGTCACTAAAATCCAGACATGTTTCATTACTCCCTCTGATTGGAAGCATCATAGTTATACAATCGTTTATGATCACATCACCGCAGGTATTCCTAATACCTGTACATCCTGCATACTGGAAGACCTATGATCAACCTGAGGATCAAGATCAATTTTACATTGTCTTCTTCAGCGTTTGATCACCAAGTTTCTCAATCTTGGTCATTGGGAATCGGTATCGATCATATGCTTTCCCAAAGCATATATCATACCTTCAAATTCATGTCATGCTTCCAAAGCACGACGGCCATGCATGGAATTTTATTGGTCCCAATACCTCATGAGTGAGCTCATGTCTTTCAGTTCATAAGTGAACATGTATGATCCCTTTGAGAGATCGTACGACTCATATGCCCTCACATGCACACCAGCACGCTGGTGTATAGACCTTGGTTAGGTCATCAACCTATGGTCTGCCAAATGTACACACTCGGACATATAGTAACACATCTGTCTCCGGTCAGAGGATGCGTGCCTATGCTGTGACAACATTCAACATAGGGCTTAGGTTATCTTGATCTCGTTAAGTCAACCCATTGACCTAACTAATATGACACCTCCGAATCACTATTCCCATGCAGAGGACCTGCATCAAGAGGTTGGTCAGATATCAACCTATGTGAGAAAGGATTGCCATCTCCTACTCAGGCTAGAGATCATCTCTTAACAATCATTTGACGGTGCTTGATGAGTCCTCTATCTAACTCCTTAGATATTCATCCAAACACCGGCCTCTATGATTCATTTAATGAATCAACAGCTATATGATCATCAAGATGGCCATGGTACATAACCCTAATTGTACAGAGGGACCTTATAGTGCTTTCATTCATTTAATTTCAGAAAGGGAGTGAAAGATCAATAACTTTTATTGTTAAACAAATATATTACAATAACATTTATTGTAAGAATGGTTCGCCCTGGGCTCACATGTATAACAATCTCCCACTAGACCTCAGAACCATTCAGGTACAATCCGTAAACCCATATTCATTACATGCTGGTCGAAAACCTTCTGTGTTAGAGGTTTGGTAAGAGGATCTGCAATGTTGTCGGCAGAGGCCACCTTGGTGATGATGATGTCACCACGCTCTTGAATCTCCCGAATGATGTGGTATTTCCTTTCCACGTGCTTTCTCTTTTGATGCCATCTGGGTTCCTTTGCCTAGGCAATGGCTCCCATGCTATCGCAGAGTAACGGGATGGGAGTATCAGAGGAAACTACGCCAAGCTCCAAGATGAACTTGCGCAACCACACCGCCTCTTTTGCAGCATCCGATGCTGTAATGTATTCGGCTTCTGTTGTTGAATCCACCGTAGTGTCCTGCTTCTTGCTTCTCCAGCTCACAGCACCACCGTTCAACAGGAAAACAAACCCTGATGTCAACTTCCGATCATCAATATCTGACTGGAAGTCTGAATATGTATATCTCAAGACTTGGAGATCACCATCTCCATAGACCAAGATGTAATCTTGCGTCTGTCTTAGATATTTGATTACATTCTTTACTGCATCCCAGTGTTTCTCTCCATAGCAGTATTGGTAACGACTTACCACTCCCACTGCATGGTAGATGTCTGGCCTAGTACACATCATGGCATACATTAAGCTTCCTACAGTTGATGCGTAGGGGTATCCAGCCATGGACTTCTTTTCTTCAACACTTTGAGGAGCCATCCCTTTAGAAAGATCGATACCATGCCTTAAGGGGAGGAATACTTTCTTAGAACTATCCATACGGAATCGTTCAAGAATCTTCTTAATGTATCCATGTTGTGATAATCCTAATATCCTCTTTTCTCGATTTCTGAACAACGTCAGGCCTAAGATGTAAGAGGCTTCTCCAAGATCTTTCATCTCGAAGGTATGGGACATCCAAATCTTCACACTGGTCATCATTCCTGTATCATTCCCAATGATAAGGTTATCATCTACGTAAAGCACGATGAACACGATGGCTCTCCCACTAAGCTTCTTGTACACACAAGGTTCATCAGGATTTTGCACAAAATCATTACTCTTTATGGTTTCGTCAAATTTGATGTTCCAGCTACGAGAAGCTTGTTTGAGCCCATAGATGGATTTATTTTGCTTGCATACTTTTCCATCCTCAATTATGAAGCCCTAGGGCTGCTCCATATAGATATCCTCCTCGAGGTATCCATTGAGGAAAGCTGTCTTGACGTCCATCTGCCAGATGTCGTAGTCAAGAGATGCAGCTATAGCTAGCAGTGTCTTGAAGGACTTAAGCATGACCACATGAGAGAATGTCTCATCGTAGTCGATGCCTTCTTTCTGTGTGTAGCCCTTGGCTACGAGCCGTGCCTTGAAAGTCTCTACTTTCCCAACAGATCCCCTCTTTTTCTTGAAGATCCATTTACACCCAATGGGTTTTACCCCTTTAGGTGGATCCTCTAGGGTCCATACACCATTCTTATGCATGAAGTCAATTTCTGGCTTCATTGCTAGCATCCATATATACATGTTATGATCCGCGAATGCTTCATCAAATGAAGAAGAATCATTGTAAAACTCACCTGATACATGGAATCCATACCTTTCAGGTGGAACAACCACCCTCGAACTCCTTTGAAGAGGTATGGGTGTTTCATCTTTATTTATCTCTTTAGTTTCTGGTTCAGGAATCTCAGAATCCTCATGGGATTCAATAAGTTCCTCTACTTCATTTCTATCTTTACCTTTAAGGAAATTATCCTTCAAAAATTTCACATCCCTAGATACAAAAACCTTTTGGGTCTCAGGGTCATAAAGATTGTATCCAATACCATCTTTAACATACCCAATTAAGTAGTACTCACGAGTGCGAGATTCTAGCTTACTTGCATCCACGTTCTTCGCATGGACTAAGAATCCCCAAACCCTCAAGTGTTTAACACTAGGCTTGGCACCATACCAGAGCTCGTGAGGAGTCCTGGGTACAGACTTGCTAGGAATCTTGTTCAGGATATAAATTGCAGTCTCTACTGCATATCCCCAGAAACTAAGAGGTAAACGTGCTTTGCTCATCATTGAACAGACCGTGTACATGATGGTCCTATCGCGTCTTTCAGCAACACCAATAAGTTGGGGAGTTCCAGGGGGAGTGAGATTGGAGACAATTCCATTATCTTTAAGATATTCCTTAAATTCATCTGAGAGGTACTCACCACCTCGGTCAGATCGAATCCGTTTGATCTTCCTATCGGTTTGGTTCACAATCAAAGCCTTAAACTCTTTGAACTTTTCAAAGGTTTCAGATTTATGGCGTAGTAGGAAGATAAACCCGTATCACGAATGGTCATCAATAAACGCCAAATAATATCGATATCCATTTCTAGTCGCGGTACTGAAGGGACAGCATACATCAGTATGTATTGGGTCAAGAATACCTTCGCATCTCGTAACCTTGTTACGGAAAGGCATCCTGGTCATTTTACCTCGAATGCAATGTTCACAGGTAGGTAAAGATTGAACATGTAGAAAAATCTAAAGGTCCATCCTTTATCAATCTATTGATCCTTTCAACAGATAAATGACAAAGCCTTTGATGCAAAATCATATTCGAATAATTTCCATTCTCCCTGGATCTTTTAGGGTTTTTATTATCACTGGTAGTAACATTCATGACACATTCATCAATACACAATTCATAGAGTCCACCACAAGTCAGAACACCTTCCACAATAAATTTATCATATTGATTAATGACTAACTTATTACAGAACAGGAAGGAGTATCCATGTCTAACAAGCTTAGATACAGATATCAAATTCCTCCTGACTTCAAGTACATAAAGACACTCCTTAAGTACCAGGACTCGACCACTAGATAATGATAGTCTACACGTCCCGATGGCGACTGCTACAACACTTGCATCAGATCCCATCCGGATGACTATCTCCCCTTGCTCCAGATTCCTAGTTTCCTGAAACAAATGCAAGGAATTGCGCGCATGAACAGAAGCACCAGAATCTATAACCCAACTTCCTTCTCGTCCAATGAGAAAGCTAGTTTCAATGAAGAAAGTAGATTTCATACCTGCTGGGGCTTTACCTTTGTCAGCAGACTTTAGGTAACCTGGGCAGTTACGCTGCCAGGGCCCCGGTTTCTTGCAGTGGTGACAGACATCATACTTTTTCGATGTCATTAGTGTGGAAGCATTAGAAGATGAACCAACTCCTTGATTCTTCTTCTTTCTCTTCTGGGCCGAGCCCTTTTGAGAACCTTGCTTCCGTCCGCGCTTTCCTCTCACTTGTGCAACCATTGCACTAGAAGAGGGGCCGTCCTTCTTCATCACATCTTCTGCAGACTTCAATATAGCTAACATCCCAACGTTAGTGAAATCGCCTTTGCTCATGCGATAAGACACGACAAAGTTGTTGAAAGACTTAGGGAGTGACAGGAGAATAAAATCAACCTGCATGTCAGAATCCATGAAGACTCCCAGGGTTTCCAATTCAGAGAGGTACCCAAACACTTTGAGCGCATGTTCTCTGACAGAGGTCCCTTCCTGCATCTTGCAGCAAATAAGCTCTTTCATCACATTGTAGCGTTGTATGCGGTTTATGTCACCGAACATATCCTTCAGATTCATCATTATCTCTTGGCAATGGTTCATTTCCACATGTTGCTTCTGAAGCACATTGGACAATGACCCAAGGATATAACATCTTGCCAGATTATGGTCTTCATCATATTTCTCATTATATGATTTAACTTTCGCAGTCTTGGGGTCTGCAATCTTGTCCTTGGATAGCACATACGAGATGCGCTCCGTAGAAAGGACAAGATCCAAATTTCAGATCCAATCCGAATAATTTGGTCTGGTCAACTGGTTGACCTCCAGGAGCCTGCTAAGTGGGTTCATGGATTTCATTTTTTGAAATTAAGAATGCACTATATTAGAATACATAAATGATTATATATTCAATTTTAAGACTTTTGATTAAGGCATTTTAAATCAAATTTGTCTTGATATGTCAACTTTGAAAGATTATTCCCTTATTGTCTTTCAAAGTAAGAGATATACTTACCGCTATATCTTAAGCAAGATCTGGGATCTCCTTTCCTATCTTTGTCACATCCCAATAATATGAGAACTTGTGACTCCGATAAAAAAAGTGGGAACTCATTCCGCCTTGCAAGTCCAACTTGCATTTCCAAATTTGGTCTTTAACACCCGGGCCCACCACCGCTAAAATGATGTTGACCCGTTGTTAATTGAACCAACCGTCAACATGCTTAATACTCGCTATACGCAATCCAATATCGCCCCAATAATATGAGGACTTGACATTGGGGTCACTTCGTATATGACCTTACTCTTTCGCGAAGCAAAGAACCCGATCTAAATAAATCATATATAGGATCTGTCACTTCGGACAGGCGTCTCCTATATACAACATCTGGCGACGGAATCCTTTGCCTTGACGGGAGACCATGGATGTCACTTATGTGATCCTCCACCTCATTTTCAAATTATAATAATTAATTATCGTGAATCATATTCACATAATTAACTCTTCCAAGGTAAATACACATCTATTCATAATAGAGTATTTATTGGATATAATTAATTTAATCACATTAAATTAATCATCAATCCAATTATCAATCAACAAACTTGATTATTACTTGAATAGTAGGTATGATCTCAAAGTACGTATTATTCGAATTTTAATAATTAGAAAAATACACTTTGACTTGTCCGGCATTATCGAGTCCCTACCCCCTGTCATGGCCAGTACCGATGAGAGTGGGACGGACCACATACGTTGCAACCCACAACCCCAATGCTCTCCGACTAGTCACCATATCCACCTCAGGAAAGGATAATGCCAGATAGATCATCATGTACTTTGAGATGCTCATCGGGTTTTCAACTGAAATTATACCATATAATATACATCAAAACAATTTTGATAATATTATAAGGAGATTTGCTAAACAAATCCCCAATCCTATTCAAGCAAGAGGGTTTTCATGTAAGAGTTGTCCTACAACTATTGTAGGATAAACTATGGTTCTTCATGAAAATAGTGTTTGTTGATGATTTCACTTCAACCATATAATGATCAAGATCAACTATCTTATCATCTTGGTTTAGGCAAATGTCATTCAATGAATTAATTATCTCTTTAAATATTTCACAAATATTTATCACTAATTATTTCAGAAAATTAACTATTAATTTTCATCATCATATTTGAATGACTATCACATGGTTCATGATAAAAAATATCAATATCCAGCAGTGACCCCCAATCACTAAAATCAACTTATCTTGATCAATTTAAATCCAAATTACGCAAAATCAATTTTCTTAGATTGCTAATTTGATTTATGAAAGAATCCAAGTGATATTTCACGCATTTAGATGCACATCAAAGCAGTAACTAACTCATTAAGCACGTTCAGATCTATTGTTCCCGCAACAGTGAATACATGTTTATTCATATCTTGAGAAAATAAAATCCAAATTACATAAACTCAGATCCTATGGTTTCCTTATTTAATGGGGAACAAAATCCAATTGAAAATTTAGTGTTTAAACAATTTAAACAGTACCGAAAAGTTCCAATTAGACAGAGGTGCGAAAATTGAAATGCGACAAAAATTTTGCGACCCTTTCAAACCCAAGTCGTCCTAGGTCTATGAATCATATCCAAAAACTTATTCGACCTAAGGCTCTGATCCCACTTGTGGGATATTGTGAATCCTCAAGTGCATCACAGAAGCGTGTTGATCGCATCATATGCGATCGGGGCGACTAGTCGCACTAGTCCTTAGATGCAGCAGAAATTAAAATTTTTTAATCAAGTGATGAAACCATATGATCACAAGAACATTTCTTGGATTGTTTCATCAAACCACAATGTATAAGGAATACATCTTGAAGCGTGGTTGTAATCACGAGATCTATAAAACAAGAGATCCTCCTGTCTCAAGTTCGATCCACGAAGATGGCACTTGCAGGCGCGATGATGAGACGCGTTCCTCACGCAATCCTCGATGAAGATCCAAGCTACGAGTCCCCTGATTTCGTCCAACGAAATCCATCGTCTTCCTTTAGAGTAAGCAGCCCCAAAGAAGAAGGAGATCCTCAAGTCGTCGAAGGCGAAGGCGAGAGACTCTCTTTCTCCATGTATAAGATGGACGGCCACCTTGAATAGAGAGAGAGAGAGTAGGCGAGAATGAGAGAGAGAGAGTAGTAACATTGTACAATTGTTAATTATGTACCTTTGAATGGCTAGGTTAGCCCTCCTTATATATTAGTTTGGGATCCAATGGATCTCAATCCATGGGGCACATAGATCCAAGGGCCAAGTTGATCTATGTATTAATCAATGGCCATGATTGTTGTTGGTTAAAAACCAACAACATTAATTTATATTTAAGTCAAATATATGATGCAATATTATCAACATAATTTAATTTAACATAAATTAATTATCAAGAGATTACATGATAAAAAAAGGAGATAATAAATCACCCCCCAAAATAGGGGGCATCACCCATGGTTGACGCCACCTATATTTGGTAGTGATTAGTCTCCTTTTTTACTTTATCTATTATTTCTTGATAATTTTGGAATAACCATTATCACAAAATTATCCACCAAATTAATTCCAAATTAATTTGTGAATATTTCAATCATGCCATTGATATATATATGTGAATCATATTCACAACCCAAACTAATTTGTAAATTACATTTCCAATTAATTAACTAATGTGAATCTAATCCACATTAATAATTAACAAATGTTATTTACAAAGATTCTCTCTCTTCGATATATATTATAAATCATATTTATAATATACAAATATTATGGATAGTATTATCCATATTCCATAATCCTTGATAATTAAATCCCATTTAATTATCTTGGATAATCATTCTCACAATATGAATCTCATTCATATTATGCTTGACAATTAAATCTCATTTAATCATCAAGTCCTTCTTGCTTTGATACATAATTCATCAAACGATTTATTCTTGAACCCCTTCAAGAATAACGTGCTTTCTCCGCAGATACTTGGAGAAAAGGACATGATGATTGTATTGTTCCACGTAAAGCGACTTGGATGTTGAAATCTCATCTCAAATCCAGATCTTACGGACCTCCTACAGATGCTTGATTAAATCAAGACCGCAAATCTAATCTTCTCATTGCATCTGGATCTCATTCAGACCAATGTCCAACACTTGGACCAAGATCAGATTGCTTCTCTACTGAGAGGAGTCACTAAAATCCAGACCTGTTTCATCACTCCCTCGGAATGGAAGCATCATGGTTATACAATCGTTTATGATCACATCGCCCTCAGGTATTCCCAATACCTGTACATCCTGCATACTGGAAGACCTATGATCAACCTGAAGATCAAAATCAATTTTACATTGTCTTCTTCAGGGTTTGATCACCAAGTTTCTCAATCTTGGTCATTGGAAATTGGTATCGATCATATGCTTTCCCAAAGAATATATCATACCTTCAAATTCATGTCATGCTTCCAAAGCACGATGACCATGCATGTAATTTGATCGATCCCAGTACCTCATGAGTGAGCTCAAAGTGTACATGTATGATGCCTTTGAGAGATCGTATTACTCATATGCCCTCACATACACACCAGCACGCCGGTGTATAGACCTTGGTTAGATCATCAACCTATTGGTCTGCCGAATGTACACACACAGACATATAGTAACACATCTGTCTCCGGTCAGAGGATGCGTGCCTATGCTGTGACACCATTCAACATAGGACTTAGGTTATCTCGATCTCGTTTAGTCATCCCATTGACCTAACTAATCTGACACCTCCGAATCACTATTCCCATGTAGAGGACCAGCATCAAGAGGTCGGTCAGATATCGACCTATGTGAGAAAGGATTGCCATCTCCTACTCTGGATGGAGATCATCTCTTAACAATCATTTGACGGTGCTCGATGAGTCCTCTATCTAACTCCTTAGATATTCATCCAAACACCAGCCTCTATGATTCATTTAATGAATCACCAGCTATATGATCATCAAGATGGCCATGGTACATAACCCTAATTGTACAGAGGGACCTTATAGTGTATTCATTCATTTAATTTCAGAAAGGGAGTGAAACATCAATTATTTTTATTGATAAACAAATATATTACAATACCATTTATTGTAAGAATGGTTCGCCCTGGGCTCACATGTCTAACAGATCCCTGATCTGACGGCCACGTGCCCCCACGTCTGCCATCTCGTCAGGACCGTCCGATCTTCCAAGAGGTGTCATCCGAACTGTACGTCCGCCGACCCATCTTCACCAGACATGTGGTCCCCCCACGCAACTTGCACATGCTTTGGCTGGGTAATTTGCGCCAGACCCCCTATAGTTTATTTCAGTTCTTATTTAGTATATTAATTAACTTAGCACACTTGGAAAATTTGCATATTTACAGTTTATTTTATTTGCACTTTAGTCCTTATCTTGTGGATGCACGTTCTTCGACAGGTGAATTTTTGGGAAGCTGCTCGCGCGACTGCCCTCCGCCGCCTCGCTAGTTGCTCCATCCCCGCCGCCGTTGTGCCATAAACACCTACATCGAAGAAGAAGGTCATCTTCTTTTCTATTTTTTTATTTTATGTAAAAATTGCAACTACTTTATTTTATGTTTCCGTAATTACAAAGTAGTCCTTGCGTATAGTTTGTTTATGAGTTCTACTTTCTGAAATTGCATAGATACCCCTATCTTTATGGATTAATTTGGATATCATTATTGTATCTTTTATTTCAATAAAAATATAGCATGATGTTGAGCAACAAATTGTCTACCATATGAATATTTATTTATATTTTTGTGAGTTGTGGGTAATTAATTAAAATTGTTACTGCAAAATTCTATATTTTACCTAATCAGTGATCTTAAATTTATATCTCACTCCTAGATGCTCTAAAAATTTCACAAAAATTAAGGATGCCTTGAAGTATGCTTTAATTAGTGTCCAAATTTCATCTCAATTGGACTTGTATTGTGCCTTAAAAATTTTTGTGGAATGTTTTTAGTAAATGATTTTTAGTTAAATCCACATACCATATTTTTGCGAAATTTCAACTCTCCTGGATTGTCCATCTAAATATATTTTTGAGATAATTCGCACCTTGGCTAATTTGTTAATGTGGATTTATTAGAAATTATTTATTAACTATCACTCTGTTTGCATTAAAAAATCCATAAAAATTCATATTTTGTTAGAAAATTCTTAAAAAAATAGTGTAGTATCCTTGCATCATGTTTGAAATTCAGAAAAAAATTCATAATTTTTGTTTTCTATTTGTGTGAAAAATTGCGAAAAAACCCATAAAAAGTATGCATTTTTAATTGCTGCATTTTAACCCATTAAATTCAAAAAAAGTGTCTTGTATTCATCACTGGATTAGGATTGTAGGAAAAATATAATTTGGCTAAATCTGATTAATTTAATATTAGAATTAATTTTTCCTAGTTGTGTTTGTTCTTAGTGTCTTAATTCACTTGCATTGTGCATTTTGCATTCTTGTTGTAATAAAAATATAAAAAAATCTGTATTTGGAAACCTTGATCTAAAATTTTGAATTAACCTCAAGTTGTTCCTTTGCCTCCATGTGCTCGACCCTGGACTTGCCCGGGATATAAATTAAAGCCGAGACACTCTTCGTGAAGATCTTCTCTCGATTCTGAACGATTCGCTAGGTACACATTCTACAACGTCTGCAAATTATACATCGTATTCAACGACTCGTCAATCATCATCACGGTGGCCTCTGCCGACAACGTTGTTGATCCTCTTACCAACATAAAAGATTTTCGACCAACATGTAATGAGTATGGGTTTAAGGATTGTTCCTGAGTGGTTCTGAGGTCTAAGGGGAGATTGTTAGCCATGTGATCCCGAGGCGAACCATTCTTACAATAAATGTTATTGTAATATATGTTTTACCAATAAAAGTTAATGATTATTTCACTCCCTTTCTAATATTAAGTGAATGAATGTACTATAAGGTCCCTCTGTACAATTAGGGTTAAGTATCATGTGAAGGATATGGTTAGATCCTTAAGCACATCACGGAAGTGTGAGGATCACATCATATGCGATCGGGAGCGACTAGTCACACTAGTGGCTTGATGCAGCGAAAATTAAATTTTTTATGTGACGAAACCACATGATCCAAGAACACTTCTTGGATTGTTTTGTCTAAACCACAAACAAGTAATATGATTACCTCTTGAAGCATGGTTCTGATCGAGTCTCTAAACGAAGAGACCTCCTGTCTCAAGTCTGATCCGATGGAGTAGAGGCTTGCGAGCGTGTTGGTGAAACACGTGCTTCTCACAATCCATGTTGATAATCCAAGTCACAGATCACTTGATCTCAACAAATGAGATACGGCATCTTCTTCACATTTAAGGCACGTTGAAGTAGAAGGAGATCCATGAGGAAACGATCGGGCAGCATAATGACGACGCTGCGGCGATGAAGAATCTCTAGGGCATTCATGGTGGACGGCCACATGAGAGAGAGAGAGAGAGTAGGCATGTAGAGAGAAAGAGAGAGAGAGAGAGAGAGAGAGAGAGAGAGAGGGTTATGTTCTCATTTGTATTGTTGTAACCTAGAAGAGCAAGGGGTTCCTCTCCTTTTATAATATTCTGGGAACAATGGATCTCAATCCATGGGACAACACAAATCCAATGGCTCTCATTGATTTGTGTTTCTTTTAATGGCCAAGATTTTGTTGGTAAAAAACCAAAAACAATTAATTTAATTCAGATTAAATATATATTGATAAATCAATATGATTTAGTGCCACATTAAATCAATTACGCATACATGGAGATATTTGGATGGAGATTTCATGCAATCTTGGAAATCTCATGCACTCTTGTAAGATTGCATTATTCCTTGGAAATCTCCATGATTTTACAACAACACTTGTTGTAAATAACTCAACAACAAAAATTTATAATTATTTTGTGAATATTGCAATCTTGCCATTGGAAAATTGTGTATCACATTCACAACCCAAAAAAATGTCAATTACATTTTCAATTACTTGTCCAATGTGAATCCAATTCACATCAACATTTAATTAATAAATGTAAGTTACAAATAACTCTCTCTTATAAATTATAAATCATATTTATAATGTATATGATTAATATGGATATTGTTATCCACATCATTCATATCCATGATAATTAAATCACATTAAATCATCTTGGATCTCTATTCTCTTGTTCTCAAATAATATGAATCACATTCACATTATTCATGTCTTTGATGATTAAATAACATTTAATTATATTAGATAACTCTCCTTATAATATGAATCAAATTCATATTATTCATGATAATTATATCACATTTAATTATCCATTTTCTCGATTCTTGGATACATATATCAACAATGAAATTATCCATGAACTCTTTCAAGAATAACGTGTTTTCTCCACAGATACTTGGAGATAAGGACATGGCAAATGTATTGTTCCATGTATAGTGACTTGGATATTGAGATCACATCTCAAATCTAGATCTGGGGCCTCCCATAGCTATTTGATTAAATCAAGACCGCAAATCTAATCTTCTCATTGCATCTGAATCACATTCAGATCAATGTCCAACATTTGGACCAAGATCAGATTACTTCTCTACTGAGAGGAGTCACTAAAATCCAGACCTATTTCATCACTCCCTAGGAATGGAAGTGTCATGGTTATACAATCGTTTATGATCACATCACCCTCAGGTATTCCCAACACCTGTACATCCCGCATACTGGAAGACTCAGAATAAACCCGAAGTATTAGATCAACTTTATACTGTCTACTTCAAGGTTTTATCAGTAAGTTTCTCATTTGATCATTGGGAGTTGGTATCAGTCATATACTTTCCAAAAGCATATATCATACCTAGGTCTTGATCATATACTTTCCAAAAGTATATATCATTTACAATGAGAAATTCGGGGGTCGGACTACCCGACAAACGGAATTTTTTCAAAACACAAAACTAAGCCGTTTGCCTCCCCAGCAACGGCGCCATATGATGAGTCCAAAATTGCGTTTGTTAAAAAGATGTATTTATCATTCGTGTTAAAATGATTTGTCGTACGTTGTAGGAGGCAATCGGAAACGATCAAGAAAATAACCACAAATAATTTATTCAATTTTAAATCTTGTGGTTTTATGTTTATTTTACTTGGGCAAGTCCCAAGATCGAACACAAGGATGCAAAGGAACAACCTAGAATTATGTTTATCAAAGTTCATGCATGGTTTTCGATGCGTTTTTTTGTTATTTTTAAAGCAATAAAAGATGCAAAATGCAATTTAGGCCTATTTTAGGGACTAAAATGTGAATTATGATCAAATGATGTCCGAAAAATATGAAACTTGGCAACAATGCAAAATACGATGAAACGAATACAATGTAATTTTTTTTGAATTTTCAGATGTAATATGAATTTTTTTATGAATTTTTATATGCTAATAAAATGAATTTCATTATTTAATTATAATAAATATTAAACCTAATTATTTTCAAAGAATAAAATTATTTAAGATCTATCACTAGGTGATTGATCTCAGGAAAATCCTAAACCTCAAAAATACTAGTTTCAATACTTATTAAAAATCAAACACTGAAATATGCAAAACGATTTTTACAAGACAAAGTATGCATGCAAATGAGATTCTTTTTGGGCACAATGTCAAGCACAATTAACTCTACACTGTACGGTTTTTCAGGAATTTTAGAGCAACGGTTAATCAAATATGAATTTCAGAGCATTAAATGGGAAAAATTCAAAATTTCCCACAAAGCAATTAATTGTTAATTAACCACTACTCATAAAAATGTCTACAATATGTCAAAGTGTAGAGAATTAATTGAGGAACAAAATGCTATTTTTGGATAATTAAATAATGTAGCGTAGGAGTCTGAAATCACAGAGGAACGTAGGGGTATAGATGCAAAATAAATATAAAAATTAAATATGCAGGAGGGGACCAAGTTTAATTACCAAGAACTCTGGGGATCTTCAGCAAGTTTTGCCAAGAGTCACGTGAGGAGCACATGACTACTGGAATTGGAATTTATTTCCAATAAGTAAAGTTTCACGGTGCTACTTGATTTAATCCCAGCGGTCACGTGCGGAACACGTAACCTTGGGGGTAGAGATGCAAATGGTGGGATCCTCAGGGGCCTTTCTGCAATTCTTCACGCGGCGCACGTGCAGATCACGTGCAGTGGCAGGCTCGGGTAGGAGGTTTGGCACGAGCCTCCACGTGTAAATATGTCATGCCTCGATCTTGCTTTGGAGTTCTGGTTCGGATCCGAAGATGAGGATCGATCAGAGCCGTTGATGTACTTTGATCCGATGACGAAGCTTTGGCGTATCTAGATGGTCGGATGCTTGATGTGGGTGAATCAGACGGTGGTGGGTGGCCGACAAACGGTCGGTGGGGGTCGATGGAGAGGCAGCGCGACGGACTTTGATGGCGGTCGAGGACGAAGTGGCTGGTGAAGATCGTTGGCAATGAAGGTCGATTGGCGTTGTCGAGGACGTAGATGATCAGATGGTAGTGTTGTTGGTGGTGGAAATCGAAGTGATGGTGTAGATGGCTCGACCGGGTGTAGGCGGAGCGGGCTGTGATCGTCGAGGTCAGAGGTTGGAAAGATGAACAGAGGACGATCAGGGAGGAGGAGGATAACCGAATATGCGATGTCGAATGGCGAAGCGGAGGACAATGGATAAAGGCGATGCGACTAAGGAGCGAAGGAGTACCTGCCAAGATAAGGGCTTGACGGCGACGTACGATCGGAGCAGAGTAGCTGCGGAGGGTAAGGGTTGTGATGAGGTTGGGAACCTCGGATCTCGCTGTTAAGGGAGCACCGGGCTATCACTTCCGATGAGGTAACCTTTGGTCGAATGACGGATGAAGTTTGGAAGTCGGTGGCGGAGGTTCTTAAATAGGGTTGGGGATTCGCCGGCAAAGGAAGTAGCGATGTCGTGATTTCTAGGATTTTGGAGGATCGGGGAGAGAGAGTTGAATGATCGGAAGGAGGTTCAGGAGATCGTGATGGGGGTTGAAGAGATCGTAGGATTGGGCACTCGCGAGATATGCGGCGGAGATCTCGAGGCGGCGGAGGATGGGTTTCCAAAAGGGAGCGATTCTGGGAGGAAGAAGATGATGCGGGGCCGTCCGATCGGTCGAGATCGAACGGCTCACATGGTGGCACGTGGCGTCAAGGGGAGAGGGTGCACGGGGCACGTGCGGAGCACGTGCCTTGGAGGCACGTGCGACGCACGTGCGTCCATTTTAATTTTTTTTATTATTTAAAAAAACAATAATAAATAAGCCAAAAAAATCAGAATTTAAATCCTTTGTAAATAAATAGTAAAGGACCTCGGATTGAAAACATTTCTTCATGAAAATTGCTTGTCTCGATGAGATCTACAATATTTATGAAGACATCAAAACCAAAATCGATCATTTGTACAAAGTGATATTTTTGTGGTATCCCATGTACATATAATACTTTGATTTTTGGGTTTTATAATTTTTTTTCATTTTTAAACCAGATAAAAATCCGGAAAAAATATGGTAAAATCAAAGAGAAATAATTACACATTAATTTATTTTTTTGGATTTTTATGAATTGATGAAATATGTACATAAAATATCAGGTCAAAAACCGCTAAAATACAACATGTACAAAAGAGACCCAAAATCCAACTTTCACATACGAGCTCTATTCACTTGAACATGATCTTGTTTTGAAGGTAATTGAATGTACAATAGTTCAAAAGTGAGTAGGATTAGAAGGGACATTGGATGAGGAAGTTATGAGGTTTTTAGTCCGGGAATCCTGAAGCTAGAGTTTGGGATTTTGGTCCACTTATTTGGGTTAGTTATTTTTTTGTATTTTTCATTTATTCTTGTTAGTGATATGTACACAATGGAGGTCGTTTTGTGTTATTCGGAGTTAGCATGAATGAGTTAAAAATCCAGGAAGTTAGGCTATTTACAGGTCATTTTTGGCTTGGATTTTTGGCTTCTTATTTTGTGCATAAATTAGTGCTAAACTGCAATTCTAATAAAAACATGCATGAATGCTAATTATGCAGAATAGATGCCGAAATATTGTTGATTTTAAGGGATTTGAGCTTAGTAAATGAGATTTAAAGTGATGAATCCGAGATTCATCAGATAACACTATCCATATTAATCATATATATAATAAACGTGATTTATAATATATTAGAGAGATCATATTGTGATTTATAATTGTTAATTAATTATTGACGTGAATTGGATTCACATTGGATGATTAATTAAAATATAAATTACATTTTTTTTGGGATGTGAATGTGATTCACATTTTTCCAATGGCACGATTGCAATATTTCACAAGATAATTATGAATTATTTTTGTGAAATAATTTACAACAATTCTTGTTGTAAATCCTGGAGATATCATGAGATAATGGTATCTCATGAGATAATGAGATCTCATGAGATGTTGGAAGTCGTCCCCCTTTTTAGGAGATATGGTTCATCTCCTCATTTTCTTCAAGAATAATTAATTGATTTGATTTGAATTTAAATATATTGATTTATCAATATATATTAATTTAAATTAAATTAATTGTTGTTGTGTTTTTACAACAAGATCACAATCATTGAAAGAAATAGAAATCAATCTCACCCATTGATTGTGTGATGTCCATGGATTAGGATCTATTGACTCCCAAAACCCTATATAAGAGGAGGCAACCCTTGCTCTTTGACACACGATAATTAATTCTCTCTCTCTCTCTCTCTTTTTCTCTACACGCCAAGCCTCTCTCTCTCTCATAGTGGATGTCCACCTTGGAGCCCTTGTGAGAGTCGTTATCGTGGCAGCATCATCGTTATGCTGTCGGAGTATTTGGTCGTGGATCTCCATCTCCTTCGGTGCGCCTCGCTCATGAAGAAGATGTCAGATCTCGTGTGACGAGATCAGGAGATTCACCGCTTGGATCAACATGGATTGCGAGAGGGACACATCTCATCAACGCGCTCGTAAGTGTCTCCTCCGTCGAATCCAACTTGAGACAGGAGGTCTCTTGGTTTAGAGACTTGATTGTAACCACGCTTTAAGAGTTAAACTTAATACCTATTGTGGTTTATACGAAATGATCCGAGAAATGTTCTTGGATTATGTGGTTTCATCAATTTAAAAACTTTTAAATTCCAATCCCGGAGCAACTAGTGCAACTAGTCGCTCTCGATAGCATTTGATGTGATCCACACGCTTCCGCGATGCTCTTGAGGATCTAACCATATCCTTCAAGTGGTATCATAGCCAGGTTATGGGGTTTTGGATATGATCCATTAACCTAAGAAGATTTGGCTCATAAGGGTTCGTGAATTTTTTTCCGCATTTCAATTTTCGCATACCTATTTTGGAATAAACTTTCGGCCCTGTGTAAAACGTTTAAACACGAAATTTGAAATTGGATAATGTTCTCTATTAATTAAGGAAATGGTGGGATTTGAGTTTGCGTGATTTGGAATCTGATAACTCAAGATATGATCAGTTTAATGATTCTATATCCATTGTTTTGGGGACAACGAATCATAACGTAATTAAAGTGTTTGTTACTATTTTGAACGCCTATAAATATGTAATTATCACTCTGGTTCTGTTTTAAATCATGTGATCAAACTTCAAAAACTTATTTTTCTTAAATTGGATTTAAAATGAATGAGATATGCTAATTTTAGTAAGTGAGGGTCACTACTGAAAATTGCAATCCTAATAATGAACCTTGTGTCAGTCATTTAAGAAACTTGTGAAATTAATGGTTGATTTCTAGGAATAATTATGTATAATATTTGATAAATATATGAATCATAATTGTTCTTTAAATGACATTGCCTCAACCAATAAATGATTAGATTTGATTTAGATCACCAAATTGGTCACTTGATACACGTTCCACAAACATGTTACTTGAATAGGTTTGGAAATTTGTCTAGCAAATTTCCTTAGAATCAAAATGGTTTTGATTATTACTATATGGTATAATTTTGGTTGAAAACCCGATGATCATCTCAAGTACACAATGATTGATTTGGCATTATCCTTTTTTGAGGTGGATATGGTGTCTAGTCGGGGAGCGTTGGAGTAGCAGGTTGCATCGTATGCGGTCTGTCCCACTCCCATCGTTACTGGCCATAACAGAGGGTAGGGACTCGATAATGCTAGAGAAATCATGGTGTAGTTTCTATTTATTAAAATTCAAATTAATACGTACTTTGAGATAATACCATATTTTTCAAGTAACAATCAAGTTTGTTGATTGAATTGGAATGATAATTGATTTAATGTGATTAAATGAATTTTATCCAACTAAAAACACTCTATTATCAATAGATGTGTATTTCAATTGGAAGAATTAATTATATGAATATGATTCATGATAATTAATTGAAATTTGAATAAGAGATTGAGGATCACATAAGTGACATCCATGGTCTCCTGTCAAGGCGAAGCATTCCGTCGCCAAATATTATATGTAGGAGATGCCTGTCCGAAGTGACAACTCCTGCATACAATCCATTTGGATCGGGCTCTTCGCTTCTCAAAAGAGTAAGGACGTATGCGTAGTGACCCCAATATTGAGTCCTCATATTATTGGGGCGATATTGGATTGCGCATAGCGAGTTGTATTCCTGTTGACGGTTGGTTCAATTTACAACGGGTCAACATCACCTTAGGGGTGGTGGACCTGGGTGTTAAAGATCGAATTGGGAGATGTATGTAGGACGTGCAAGGTGGAATGTGTTCCCGCTTCTTTTTATCAGAGTTACAGGTTCTCATATTATTGGGATGTAACAAAGATAAGAAAGGAGATCACAGATATTGCTAGAGATATAGTGGTAAGTATATCTCTTACATTGAAAGTGATTAAGGGAATGAACTTTCAATGATGACAAGGCAAGACAACTTTGATATAAAATTCCTAAATCAAAGTAAAATGTGTGTATATATATATATATATTTATATATATTTATGCAAATTTCTTATTTCAGATAATCCTCATTAAACCCACTCAGTACTATACTCAATAATAACCAGTAAAATATCATGGATTGGATCCATGATCAAAATATTGTACTTGCAGTTGGACACATATTGTATGTGATTGCAATGTGCAAGTTTCCTGATAATAATGAGGAATGACAATTAAATAGATAATAGGGTTGGAGTCTTGATGTCAATGAATGTACTTTGGAAGTTACATGTCGATGATGATCGTAATTGTCGAATAATCGGTATAAAAATTCTAAGAAGATGTTCTGGCATACATGTGTGCTCTAGACATTTAATCATGAGTGACATGGTTCACTACATTATGAAGAACGGGGGCTCTATAGGAGTTTATGTATTTAAAATGTTTGAGTACCTACCTGAACTAAATCTTTAAGACTTAAGATGTATGTAGATATGATGAGTGGCATCATCCTACTATATATACTCTAGTCATTCATGAAACTCCATAATATTCATATTGTATAAATTAAATGAAGCATGTATAAATGTCAAAATACTCTTATATTGAATTTTTTTGAATTCGACATAAGAGATCCTTTGTCTTAAGCAATGATTGTTTAGAGATGAAACGAACACAATGGAAGCATGGGTCGGACCCAAGTTAGAAGAAAAGTCAAAGAGTTGACTGTACTTCTATGGTTTCCACACATATGACATCCAAAGACTTAAATGAATGCCAATACTGCAATAAGCTGATGTGTTGATAGTATGACTATCAAGACTATCTAGAATCCTTAGAGAAGGACTCGGATAGTGCACCGAAGTAATTTACATATACATATAATCATTGAAATAGACTATCTTATTTGATAAGATCAAAGTCTAATAGTTGTATCTCATTCTTCTAATTACATTTGCGTTGCATATATTTTAGAAGATTAGAAAAATTTGATCTTAAGGTTTAATAATTATCCACATGGGTATTGATGCAATTGTAGCAACAATCTCTACGGGATATTTTTACTTCATATTTTCAGTGGGAGAGCCCTTAGTCTTAGAGAATGTCTCTACTACATGGATATTAGAAAACATTCATAGTTTATTTCTAAATGTTGGAAATGGACATGATTTCTAAATAGACCTATCATAAAGAGTTATGATGGATATGTTTCATATAGTATTTTGATATCTGGGGGACTCTACGAAATTAGAAATTAATGAATGGTTCATTAGCATTTCTAAACCTTAAAAGATCAATAGGAGGATGAAGATCATTTGACAATGATCTGGCATCAAACCTTGGACATATGTCTGTTGATGAGATTAATAGACTGGTAAGATATGAACTTTAGAATGTAGTTTGAAGGAAGATGAAATGAATTCGATCTAATCTAGATAGCAAGTACCTATTAGATAAATTCTAAGAATACCTTATGGATAAAGGAATATCATTCCTATCTCACTCCTCCTAGTATACCTAAACTCAATAGAGTTATAGGGAGATACAATTGATCATGTGTGACATGATTTTATAAATGATTAATCTTAGCATAATTATCTCTTAGTTTCCATGTATATATATGTGGTAGAGACTACATTATATATATCCTTATAAGGTTCCATGCTAGTAAGCTGGAATCTAGCACCAGAGAGTGCTACTTCATTAGGAAATAAAGGATGGTATTGGATACCTACTTTATGACCTTATTCTTAAAAGATCTCATCTCTAAGAATGTGATTCTTAGAGGATGTCTCTCTTGAGAATCAAGGTGAAAATGAAGTAAAAGGAACTCATTTAATCTTGAGAAGATAAAGAGGCTCCTGAAGTTGGAAACAAAAAGGACAATTAAAGATGAAACACTAATACCTCTTCAAATGAGTTTGAGGATGGATTCTATGTGTCAGAGAAATCTGACAATGATCGAAATTCATTTGATGAAGCTTCTGAAGATCATGTCATGGAAAGATGGATGTTAGCAATCAAGTCTAAAGTAGACTTCATATACAAGTGTTGCATATGGACCCTCGAGGATCCACCTATATGGGCAAGACCTATTAAGGTGAAAATGGATCTTCAAGAGAAAGAGGGAACCAGGTGAGAAGGTAAATACCTTCAAAGCACAGCTCGTAGCCATGAGCTACAAACCGAAGAGAAGACATTGCTTGAGATGAGACTTGATCTTCAATAACCTTGCTTAAACCCATTAGATTATTGCTAACTATAGCTACACAACTTGACTTTGACATCTTCGAGATGTGAGTCAAGATTGCATTCCTCTATGAATACCTCTATAAGGATATTCACATGAAGTAGCCCCAGGGCTTCATGGTTTAGGAAAGAAAGGTGTTCAAGCTAAATAACTCAATCCGTGGACTCGAATAAGCTTCTTCTAGTTGGAACATGGTATTTGATGAAATCATAAATGTTATGATTTCAGGTAGAATCTTGATGTACCATGTGAAACTGAGTGGGAGTGCCATTGTGTTCATCATGCTAAATGTAGATTCCTGATCATTTGAAATGATATAAGGATGATAATAATAAGTGTTTTATAGACTAGCTATTCCATACCTTGAGATATGATCTCAAAGATAGCTCTTAGATCTTAGTTCTGAATATGTTCAGAAGCAAAGAGAACAGGGTATTGGAATCGTCACATTAGTGGTATACCTTGGATATGTTCCATTTTCTAGAAAATCCAAGAAAGGCTTACTTACCTTAAGAAATTGTACTAACCTATCTAAAGGGATAGCACCTCAAAGAGTTGAGGAAGTGAATGCGAAAATTGCTTGCCCTTGTGCATCAGTTATGAGAAGCCGGGTGTATGCTAGATGTGTACAAAAGTCAGATATCTACCATGCAGTGGGAGTAGTAAACTGTTACTAATCCTACTATGGAGATAAAACACTTGATTGCAGTAATAACAATATCTTCAAAGATGACAAGGCTTTAGAGATAGTGATCAGTAAGTCTTATCTCCAAGAACTTAAGACTTTATAGATGGTGATCTAAAAGGTTTTAACTGTGATACCTTATGAGATAGAGATCTTCAGGAATAAGGGTATTCTTATAAGGATAATAGAAATACTGGTTACAATGATTACTGAGCTATAGTGTCAAGGACACTATGAGTGACAAAATTGATTATTGGTTGCATAAGATGCAACTTTCGCATTGGATGCGAGCACCGTTACTAGGAGATATGCAAGTGCCGTAAAAGGATTTGGTGTAGTCTCTTGGGAACATAGTGACTGATCAGCTTACCTAGCTATTTTTATAAATAACCTATGATTGCCACATGAGTGTGGGTTAAACGATTAGCTATTAATGGCTCTTTGGGCTAGTGGGAGATTGTTGGACATGTGAGCCCATGGTGAGCCATTATGCAATAAATGTTATTGCAAATATCATTCCCTAATCTGAAATGAAGAATAACTACTTTGCAAAATAGGTTACTTAGTACAATTAGGGTTATGTACCATGGCCATCTTAATGATCACACTGTTGTTGATTCAATTATTGAATCATAGAGGTTGGTGCTTGGATGAATATCTAAAGAGTTAGATTGAGGACTCATCAAGTACCGTCAAATGATTGTTAAGAGAGGATATCCAGCCTAAGTAGGAGATGGCAATCCTTTCTCACTTGGCTGATATCTGACCGACCTCTTAATGCAGGTCCTCTTCACGGGAATAGAGATTCAGAGGTGTCAGATTAGTTAGGTCAAAGAGTTGACTTAACGAGATTGAGATAACCAATGTCCTATGTCATATGCTGTCACCACATAGGCATGCATCCTCTGACCGGAGACACATGTGTTACTATATGTTTAAGTATGTACATTTGACAGACCAATAGGTTGATGACCTAATCAAGGTCTATACACCGGTGCGTTGGTGTGCATATAAGGGCACATGAGTAATATGATCTCTCAAAGGGATCA
Organism: Ottelia alismoides; assembly: GCA_037367405.1. Lineage (NCBI taxonomy): Eukaryota > Viridiplantae > Streptophyta > Magnoliopsida > Alismatales > Hydrocharitaceae > Ottelia > Ottelia alismoides. The sequence continues at coordinate 679,867 of JAZKJV010001768.1, read as the reverse complement.
TACAGGTTCATTACTAAATCGGATTACATGAGCTCACTCATGAGATATTGGGAAGAATCAAATTCCGTGCACGATCGTCTTGCTTTGGAAGCTTGACCGAATTTGTAGTTTTTATATATACTTTTGGAAAGTATATGATCAATACCTGGGTATGCTATATGCTTTTGGAAAGTATATGATCGATACCAACTCCCAATAGTTAGATGAGAAACTTAATGATAAACCCTGAAGGAGGCAGTCTAAAAGAGATCGAAAACTTTTGGTTTACTCTAGGTCTTCTAGTATGCAGGATGTACAAGTATTAGGAATACCTGAGGGTGATGTGATCATAAACGATTGTATAACCATGACACTTTCATTCCAATGGAGTGATGAAAGAGAATTAATCTAATCTTTGTCTAAATCTTGGACATTGATCTGAATACGGTTCATATAAAATGAGAAGATTAGATTTACGGCTTTGTTTCAATCAAACATCCGTGGGAGGTCCTCGAGATCTGAATTTGATCTCAATATCCAACTCACTATACGTGGAACAATAGCTCTATCCTTATCTCCAAGTATCCGCGAAGAAAGCGCATTATCCTTGAAAGAGTTCAAGAATAATTTCATATTTGATATATGTATCCGAGCATTAAGAAAATTAATAATTAAATGTGATTTAATTATCATGAATACTATGAATTTGATTCATATTATAAGGAGAGTTATCTTAGATAATTAAATGTGATTTAACTATCAAAGATGTGAATAAATGTCAATGTGATTCATGTTATTTGGGCACATGAGAAAAGAGATCCAAGATGATTAAATGTGATTTAATTATCATGGATATGAATAATGTGAATAACACTATCCATATTAATCATATATATTATAAACATGATTTATAATATATTTGCACGAGCATATTGTGATGATTTATATTTGTTAGTTAATTATTGATGTGAATTGGATTCACACTGGATGATTAATTAAAATATAATTTACATTTTGTTTGGGATGTGAATGTGATTCACATTTTTCCAATGGTATGATTGCAATATTTCACAAGATAATTATGAATTATTTTTTTGAAATAATTTAGAACAATTGTTGTCATAAATCCTGGAGATATCATTATATAATGGTATCTCATTAGAAATGAGATCTCATGAGATGTTGTTAGTCGTCCCCCTTTTTAAGGGATATGGTTTATTTCCTCATTATATCTCCAAGGATAATTAATTGATTTGAATTTAAATAGTTTGATTTATAGATATATATTAATTTAAATTAAATTAATTGTTGTTGTGTTTTTACTATAAGATCATATCCATTGAAAGAAACACAAATCAATCTCACCAATTGATTGTGTGATGTCCATGGATTGGGATCCATGGACTCCCAAAATCCTATATAATAAGAGGCACCCCTTGATCTTTGACACACGATAATGAATGCTCTCTCTCTCTCTCTCTCTCTCTCGTTTTCTCCACACGCCAAGCCTATCTCTCTCTCCCATAATGGATGTCCACCATGGAGCCCTTGTGAGAGTTGTTATCGTCGCAACATTATTATTATGCTGTCGTAGTATTTGCTCGTGGATCTCCATCTCCTTTGGTGCGCCTCGCTCATGAAGAAGACGTCGGATCTCGTGTGATGAGATCAGAAGATTCACTGCTTGGATCATCAACATGGATTGCGAGAGGGATGCATCTCATCAAAGCTCTTGCAAGCTTCTCCTCCATTGGATCGGACTTGAGACAGGAGGTCTCTTGGTTTAGAGACTTGATCGCAACCATTCTTCAAGAGGTAACCTTAATACCTATCGTGGTTTAGATGAAACGATCTGAGAAATGTTCTTGGATCGTGTGGTTTCATCAATTTAAAAATTTTTAATTTCTGATGCCTGGAGAAACTAGTGCGACTAGTCGCTCCCGATCGCATTCGATGCTATCCACACGCTTCCGTTATGTGCTTGAGGATCTAACCATATCCTTCAATATCTATCTCTCTCTCCCTTGGGAGACCGTCTTCTCTATACTAGACAGAAAGTTGTCACGCAGTAGCATCGTCGCTATGCTGCCGAAGTACTTGTTCGTGTATCTCTGTCTCGCTCATGAAGAAGATGTCAGATCTCATGTGACAAGACCAGGAGATTCACCGCTTGTATCATCAACATGGATTGCGAGGAGCACGCGTCTCATCAACGCGCTCGCAAGCGTCTCCTCTGTTGGATCGGAATTGAGACAGGAGGTCTCTTCGTTTAGAGATTTGATTGCAACCACGCTTCAAGAGGTAACCTTAGTACCTATTTTGTTTTAGATGAACGATCAGAGAAATGTTCTTGGATCATGTGGTTTCATCACATAATAATTTTTTGAATTCGACTCTCCGGAGCAACTAGTGCGACTAGTCGCTCCCGATCGCATACGATGCGATACTCATGCTTCCATGATGCGCTAAAGGATTTTCCCATACCCTTCACTTACCACATTGATGGATTTGATGAACCGAGTCCTTTAGTTCTTACTTGGACAAGTTCGTGATCGTGTTCATTGATGATGTTCAATCCCATCTTTGCACTATGCTAGAGACATCCCTGGAGCATCAATTATATACAAAGTACAACAAGTGCGTGTTTTGCTTTTATAGGTGGCATTATTAGGTCACGATATCAAGGGTGGAAGTGTCAGTTGACCCGCCAAGATAAGGGTAGTCGTGTCTTGGGTGCAACCCACGATGGTTACATAGGTTCATAGTTTCCTTGGCCTCGTTAGGTACTATATGAGAATTGTAAGAGGATTTCTTAGTTAGCCCTACCCCTCACCTAGTTGACGTAGAAGGACGTGCCATTATATGGAGTGATAAATTTGAGTTGAGGTTTTGTACCCTCAAGGAGTGGCTGAAATCTGCAACCATTCTCACCCTTCCTTTTGGTACCTTGAACTTTATGGTTTTCACCAATGCTTCCAAGGAAGTATAGGACGTTGTGTTAATGTAGCAAGGACAAGTTGCAGCATATGCATCACAACAACTGAAAATCATGAGCACAACTACTCCACTTACAACTTGAGTTGGTGATGGTAGTCTTCTATCACAACCCCAATTCCAGGCTGTCGGATCCTCCCATATCCGGATCTGGTTACTCAGCAATAATTTATTCAGCAATCACATTTAACATTCAGAAACAGACTGCAAATAAAAATACCCAGAAAGAAGTATTTAATACTTTTCCATTCACAAAATAAAGTTTTCATGATACGTTGTCCCACTCCAACCATTTACATGTACATTAGCCGGAAGGAAATACACAGAAAGATTACCAACTACCTTATAGAGTAAAGCTATTGTGATTGACTGGATGTCTAAAGTCCGATGGTTCACCGACTCCTATTGGGTTTTACATAAATCATAGGATAACTATTAGCGAATGCTAAGTAACAAAGAAGAGAAAAGCAAATAATGTGTAATTTTTTTCAAAACTTGATAACGCAAAAAATTTCCTTCTCATTAGTTTAATTCCTATTCCTTTCTATTCCACGTCAAGGATTAGTCCAGGGAATTTTCTCATCACTATATGGACTCTAAAGTTGTGAACACTTCGGGATTAAAGATTGCATTGATCTGGTAAGCTCATGTTGCCGTACATCACCTCAACCGATCCTCCAACACTACCCTGATAATTTCCTTTTCTTTTATTAATTAGGGTCTCAAACCCTTAGCCTAGTAAACAAAGGAGCAAATCGTCCCCAAGGACTCAGTTGCTTAAAACCTTAGGCAACATTTAATCATATACCCTAGAGGCTTTAAATACATGTTGTCATAACCCAGCCACTATCCAACCACCTGTGCCTCTACATGGCACAAATACATCTTCTGTCATTCAACCTGAAGATATTGGCACCCGGTACTACGCATGCAAATTATTTGTTTCGTGCGCATTTATCATAACAGGACAACCATGTACCACCTAGGTAGGGTCACGCCAATACGGGTTCCTTCTGACAAACCTACAAGTTTCATGCCCGATCTGTAGTTCTACTCCTAATCGTCCTTAACGTAACACATGATCGATTTCAGGTTCTAAAAAGATACACATCAATTCCCGTTATGCAATTCTTCCATTAGGCCTTCAATTTGCATATTCCTCAATATTGAGTATAAACCCACATATATATTCCAATTCATACACGCACACCCACACTCATATTTATGCTTATTTTAACTCCCAAACCCTATATTTCCAAGCCACTGCATTAATTCGATGCTTAGAAGTTATTTTTTTTGGAATCATAAAGTAACTTTTCATATTTTATCAAAATAGCTAAACTTAGGGTTCTTTGTAGTGAAGAACATAAAATCAGGAATTTTAATAATATCGTATGAAAACCCGACATCAAAAGGAAGGATTTCATTACCTAATCGAGCTCTCTCTCAGGTATGCAGTGCTTTGTTGTGTTTCATTTTTAGAAAGGATGATTTAAGGCTCCTGAAATGATCGAATTTCATTTCCATATCAAAAACATTAAAAACATGCAAAGAACGTGAAGAACGCATGAAGAACATGAAGAACACGAAGAACACATAAAGAATGCGAAGAACGTGTTTTCTCTTGAAATTTTGGTAGAGTTTCCCTTATATTGGGTAATATTTATAGGTTGAAGTCCAGTGTAGGTTTGAATTCAAAATGGGCAGCGATCGACGCAAGGTTGGTGGAATGGTTAGGCTAGCGAGCGAGAGGATTGAATGAGCGACAATAATGGAGAAGGGAGCGATAACATTTTGGGATTAGGTCACATGGAAAAAAGATGTGAAGTAACGATAGAAGTGAGATCATCGAGCGTATAAGCGAGGACCAGACAGTTGACCTAGGTCAACATACCTGGGCTGGCCAATCATAGCATGCACAAAATACAACCAAAATAAGCTAAATGGCAAAACATGCCAAAAATGTTAAATAATTGAATAAAAATCGAAAATGATTTTTTTTTTAAAATAATGCAAATTATGATGTTTAGGATAAATTAAAGTTATTTTTGATGATTTTTATTTAATTAAATAATAGATGTTCAAGGGTTAAAATAAATACAAGGTGTTAATTGTAGGTATGTATTCCTATATATATAGTGTATTGATTTTTTATTTATTATTTATATACTTATATAGATACTTTAACATTTTATTTACTTACAATATTTTACAAGGGTTTTAATGGTATTTTTATTTGATTTTTACGAATTATTTATTAGGTCAATTAAATAAGTATAAGTACAATATATATATGGTGATACATATACAATATATACATGATTTTATTTTTGTTGATTCTGATTTTGTGATTTTTATTAGTATTTTATAAAATTTAAATACAATATTTACAATTGATTAAAAATATATTATTTATAATAATGCACAAAAAATGTATAATTAAATATACATAATATATATGTATAATATACAATAATACCCCAATTGGCCACATTTCACACCTTAACTCTAAATTTTATGAAATCACCTCCCTTTCAAAGATAATTTAATTTGGAGTACAATGAAAATAATTTTGATGAATTTGAAGTCTTGTTGGAGAAGATATTGATCTTGGAACTTTGTACTTTGTGGCTTTTAGAGAGTGATGTATTATAAACAATATACATAAATTTTAATTGCAATTATTTCTATTATTTACAAAAGAATTTCATTCAAAAATTTCAAGAAGAAATATTTTTGATTGAAAAATAATTTAATAATAAATAAATTAATGAAAGAATGTGTAATGTAGACAATATTATACATATGATGAAAATATACATGTGACAAATGAATATCTGGATTTTTGGGTGTTTTTGGCCTTATCTCTCCCTACTTTATTCCTTGTCGATCATGTCAAGTCTTGACCTTCTCTCGGAGTCCGATTCATCATGTATCTATTGCATATATGTGTTCCTTTATTTTTTATTTTTCCTTTATTTCTTTCTTTATTTATTTTAGGTTAAAATAATGATAAATATACACTAATTACACAATAACTAGAGTTAGTAAATGAATGGAGTTAGTGATATTTGTAGGTATTTTGTAAGGGATTTTAAGCTAAAATAAATGAATAAAGATGATGAAATGCAAACTCATCATCCCCATGTGCTTTGCCTTCGCCCCTTAGAAAACACTTATTTGAAAGAATTAATGAACAAAAGAAAAAAAGAAAAAATAAAGAACTTAGAAAATATTGAGTATTAAACTTATCTTCATAAAATTGTAGTATGGAGCTCGGTCAGACCTTTGGATTTTTAGTTTGATGGAACCTTATTGGGAAATGGATTTAAAACCTAACATACCTCAAGTCCCACAAGACTCCTATTCAAGATGCCTCAATAGTTAGGTCAAAACATGTCTACAAATCCAAATTCTTATGAATATGAATCTTTACATGTATGGTGTAAGTGATATAGCTCCCCACCGCAAAAATGATAAATAAACAACCTCCTTAACAAGGTAAATCTAGTCCCCTGAGCCTCCAACTCCTTTTTCGAGGAGCGTGGATATTCCCTTCTAAGTTCAAGTGCAACCAGCTCAAGAAGAGGAGATGGAGAAAAGAATGGATAGTAGCCATTGTAGCTATCTATCCTTGGACGCATGACCAATGTAGACAAGTCATCCAGATGTAAGATCACAAGAATTTGACTTCGAAGCTCATCCTTGCTTATTGACTATACACTCCAGCAGATATTTTATTTTCAATCAGGCATGTCCACTTTATTGGAGTTTTTGATTTTGTATTTTCTAATATATATATATATATATATATATATAAAAGGGTGCATCATGTACATAAGAGGTTTTTCTTCTTGATAGACTATCCCTCTTTTAAAGCATTATTGCAACCCTACATCATCCTGTCTTTAGAGCTCACTGCTACTAAACTATATTGAGATGCACTACCCTCCCTAGAGGAAGGAGGATGTTTCCACTAGTTGCTACATACCCATGTGCCACCCCAAGCCAAAGGATTTTGCCCCCTCACCACCTCATCCATGAAGAGCTACGTGTAGAGTGCTTGTCCAAGTTAAGCCATTGCCTAGAAGAATCATGAGTCTGTTGTTAAATATTCTACTTAGACTAATCATGATGACATGTGAACATAATATTGTGGACTTGGAATCAAGTCGCTAGGAATTGAAAAGTCTCAACTCTAGTTCTTTTAATGTTCCTCTGAAATTAAGTGGATTAAGGTTATAACCAAGCTCCTTTCTTCAATTTTATTCCAGACTAGTTTAAATGTCAATACTATTCTGAAAACTGCACATGCAAATGTAAGAAGTATATACAAAAACAGTTTTTCTGAAAGAGAAGAAAACATCTTTTTGAAAAAGTTTTCTAAGGGTTTTGCAATTTTTTATGGATTTTAATCATTTTTTTGAAAGAAAATAAAAGGAGTTACTAAACTGAATATATACAATTATATACAAGGATTTTACATGAGGTTTTTATACACAAGTCTTAAATATAAGTTTTATACAATAAATAATTTTATTTATAGGAGGGAGATGATTAAAGTATATACACACATGGGTTTTACGAATATATATATACATCCTGTAATTTGTATCCCTCATGACAAAATAATTTTACAAACATTTTGCACAATATACCTAGTTTTGATATAGAAAAGAATTTTACAAATATTTTACAAACAACACATTTCATATAGCTATTTTATTAATAAAAATATGAGTTATGGCTAAAGTTTATATATAATATATACGACACCCCCTATACTTAGCTCAAACTATGTCCTCATAGTGATCAAAGAGCTACAAAGGAAGACATAACTCATGCTAATAATAGAAAAGTAAAAATAATCCTATACAACAACGACTCAAAGAATAGATAATAGAAGTTGGTGATCCCCCTATACTTAGGATCAAATAATCCTAAGTTTAGAAGAATATACAAATAGGGAAAACCGAGGAAGAGAATGAACAAACTCAACGACTCAACTCATCCTCCTCTATACGTAAAAGATCCCTAAGTATAGAAAACAAATATCAACAATTTGAAGGATAAGTATGAGATCATAAGAAATAAAGGGAAACAAAAAAACAAAAAAGAGACGGTATGAACAACATCACTCCCCCTATACTTAGGGTAATGGATCCTTAAGTATAAGCAACAACAAGAATGATGAAAACGGACGAATATGAACAATTCAAATCATTCACCTCCCCTATATTTGGGTAGAGAACATCCAACGTATAGCACACATACACATAATAGAGGTGAACGATAAAATGAAAGAAGAACGAATAAAAGGAAAGGATATATACGAGAGAAAATCAGCTCATGTAACAGATGCGAAGATGTCAAAAAGTCATCATCTGATATCACATATATATAATCAACCACAGACAAGAATGTATCATGATCTAGATATGGCTTCAGCAACTGTCCGTTCACAATGAACAGTTGTGCGTTAGATGACAACCTCATATGACAATACTACCACTGCCACACAAATCTCTCACAGAGAATGGTCCTGACCATTTGCTTTTCAATTTTCCTAGAAACAACTTCAAGTTAGCGCTAAATAACCAAAATTTCTGATAAGGGGAGAAATTCTTCCTAATAATGTGTCTATCATGCCAATGCTTGACTTTCTCCTTATACATGAGTAAGTTGTCACATGTAAAGTCTCGAAATTCAAGCAATCTATTCAGATCCAACTTATTGTTCTTTCCTGCTTTATCATAATCCAAATTTCACACACAAAGTTCCCATAATGATTTGTTAATTAACTCTACTGGCAGGTGTCAAGTCTTTTCATACACCAATTTGTAAGGATACATACCCAATGGAGACTTGACGTCGTTCGATAAGCCCATAGAACTGAGTCAAGCATCTGGGATGAGTGCTTCCTATATGGACAAACAAGCTTTTGCAATATCATCTTTATCTCTCTATTTGAAATATCAGCCAATCCATTAGTTTGTGGGTGGTAAGGAGATGCGACTCTGTGCTCAATGGTGTACTCCTTCACAAGATTCTTGACTTCTCTATTAATGAAATTGCTTCCTCTATCTTAAATGAGTATCTCTGGAATCCCGAACCACACAATAATATGGTACTAGAGAAAGGAACATACTTTACAACTATCAGCGGCTCGGGTGGGGATAGCCTCCACCCATCAACTAACGTAATCCAAGACAAGCAGGATGTACTGATATCCCTAACTGATAGTGCCCATGAATTTTATGCCCCAAACATCAAAAACATCAGAAATATGTATATATTTTAGGGTCATGGTATCTGTGGAACCAATGGTTCCTCCCATCTTCTGACAATCAGTACAACCTCAAACATACTCTGTAGCATCCTTAAATAATGTTCGCCACCATAGGCTGCTATGTAAAATCTTTGTTGTCATGTGCTTCCCCGAGTGATGCCCGCCAGACTCTAATTTGTGGCAGTTCTCAAGTATGTTGGTGTATTCCTCTTGAGGAATGCACCTTCTCCAGATACAATATGTACCCTCATGAAATGGATGTAGATCTCCCATTGGTAAAAATGTATCTCAGACAAAAATATGTCGACCTTGTACCTCGATCAATCTTGTGCAACTTTCTCTGGAGACAAGATAGTACACGATATTAGCAAACCATGGGAGTGAGTCCACAGACAAAATGGTCTCATCTGAAAAGGTCTCAGAAATAGGGATCATACTATGCTCAGAAGTTTCTACATTTGTAATGCCGGAAAGGTGATCTGTCACAACATTCTTTACTTCGGGTTTATCTTGAATCTCCAAATCAAACTCCTAGAGAAGAAGGATCCATATGATAAGGCATGGTTTGGCATGATTCTTTGCTTGTAAGAACCGTATGGTAGTGTGTTTCGTGCAAACCAAGGAGTCAAGATATGAAATTTTCTATTCCAAATACAACTACTAACATCTCCTTCTCTGTAGCTTTGTAATTACATTGTGCCTCATCCAGAGTCTTTCTATCATAGTGTATAGAAAATGGTATCCCATCCCTTCTCTACCCTAAAACAACTCTAACTTCAAAATTTGAGGCCCCTATCATGATCTCAAAGGAGAGAGTATAATCAGGTGGCTGTAGGACAAGAGCACTAGTAACCATGCCTTTCATATTATGAAATGCAAGAAGGACTTTCTCGTAAACAACCAAATTCACTCTCCTTGCATTGAATCTCAATCAAGGTTCTAGCAATCTTGCTGAAGTCCTTAATGAATCGCCTATAGAATCCAATGTGTCCCAGATATGACCTCAACTGCTTCAAATTCTGTGGTGGATCTAGCATGGAAATCACATCGATCTTAGCTGGGTAAACTCCATACCATGTTTGGAGATGACATGGCCTAATACAATCCCATTAGTCACCATAAAGTGACTCCTCTCCCATAAGAGAACTGGGTTTACCTTGGAACAACGTTTAAGGGCCCGATCTAAATAAGAAATACATGTGTCAAAACTATCCCTGTAGACTGATAAATTGTCCATGAAGACCTCTATAAATATAACCATCATGTCGATAAAAATGTCCAACATACTCCTTTGGAATGTAGCGGGGTGCTACACAATCTAAAGGGCATCCATCTAATGGCATAGGTGCCAAACAGAGAAGTGAAAGTAATTTTCTCTTGATCCTCATGAGTGATAGTAACTTGGTTATGGTCGAGTATCATCCAAGAAACAAAAGAACTATTTCCCTGCCAACCTCTTAATAATATGATTAATAAATGGTAGTGGAAATTGATCCCTTTTGGTAGTTTAATTCATGCACCCATAATCTACACAGACATACCATGAAGTAGGTACACAGGTTAGAATTTCCTCACCGTGGTCATTATTCACGATAGTAATCCCCCATTTCTTCGGAACCACATGTAAAAGACTGACCCACTTGGAATCTGAAATGGGATAAATAAAGTCAACATCACACCATTTCCTGATCTCTTTCATGACAATCTCCCATAGATTCGGATTTAGATAACACTGACACTCTTAGGAGTGTTTACAATCATCCTCTAAGTAGATATAATGCGAGCACAATGTTGGAATAATCACAGAGATCCGAAATATTCTATCCAATGGCCTTGTGGTTTTCTACAAAAACCTCTAGCAGATGAGATTCTTGTTCATCGGTCAACAACAAGCTTAGGATGACTGGAAACATTTGGGGTTGACCCGTAAGGAAGGCATACTTCAACGTTGATGGTAAAGCCTTGAGCTCAGGTGGGAGTTGAATCAACTCTGTGACAACCTCTGTAACTCCACTGGTATATCATATGGGAGGAGAAGGTATATCATATGTACTCTATGAACTATCCACCTTGGCTATTGTCGGCTCAACAAATGGAATCTTCGAAAGATAGGTAATGAATGATCTCTTCTTAGAAAGGAATGACTCATTAGGATGTTCATATATCTATGTAGTATCATCAACAAAAGGCTCAGATATCTCAACAATAATCTCAGAAATGTGTTTATCATTAGTATATATCTCAGAAAGTTCAGCAAGTGGCTTAGGTATCTTAACATGAGGTATATCAACTCTAATCTCAGAATGATGTGTTAAAGGAATATCAGAAGATACCTCCAATCTCTCAGACTAATCCTTAGAAATCAGCTCAAACTGCCCATCAGCAAACACATTAGTAGGATCAACAAGGGAGCTCATGTCGACTGTTCTTTCCAGGAGGTCATTCTGAGCAAGGAATTATTGGGTGTCCAGGAAATCAGTGAAAATATCTATCTCTCTAAATGCTATAAGAAAATAATAATCCTATGTATCTGGTGGAACTAGATCTCTCTCTCCCTCTCTTATCTTCTACTGTTGGTGGCGGTGAAGACCTAGGATTGGGAATCATCTCAATTTTTACCTTGTCCCTCCGAGAGTGAAAGATGATCTCTACACTACTATAATCAACTACCGCTTCGGTCGTTCGAAGGAACGATCGACCTAGTATGATCGGGATATGGAGTAACGGTGCAAGTCTATCCATATCCATGACAACAAAATCAATAGGGAATTTCATTACCTGCTCTGTTATAATATCATCCTCTAAAATGCCCTCGGCCTCTTGATCGATCTATCAGCAAACTGAAGGATCATCCTGATCAATCTAAGATGTCCCAACCCAAACTCAGTGAGTAGAGAGGATGGCATGAGATTAATGGAGGAATCATTATTGATAATAGTGTGATCCAATTCATGATCAAATATGTGGCAATGGATGTGAGGTTCTCCCTTATCCTTCTTTTTGAGTGGGAGGTTGTTGATTGTATGAGCTATGACCATGGTCAATATGTTATTTTCTGGCTTTTCTTATTTGTTCTGCTTGGGTTGGTGCTTTTGAGTACACTATTCTTTCATTCCCTTTTTAACTGTATGCACAAACTCCATGGCCTTAAGGTGGCATCTTTAAGAAGATATTCATTAAAATCTCAACCACTCCAAGATAAGATAAGGTTGTTTTTAATTTTGAGTTTTTCTTTATTTTATTTAACGCAGAAGGAAATGGCACCGAATAAGAAGATACATTCAAATGCTCATTTCAATTATTAAAATAGAATCCTCATGTACAATAGGACAAGCAGAATTAGTATGCATAATGTTATCTAAAATAGGGGGATGAGAAATAAAATAAAAAACACGACGGGATTCTGTTGCTGATGGAGAAGAGGAATCTACGACTGGTGTGTCCTCCCTCTTTATCGACGGTGAACTGCATCTGACTGGTGAAGGTGAAGGTTGTGGTGGTGAAGAAGAAAATGGTAAAACTCCATACTCGGGTACTGCTACACAAGGTCTCAACACGGATGGTAAAGAAGATAAGGTTGAAGGTGAAGCCCTCTCATTGGCTTGATCTCCCAATCCCAACAACTGTGAAGGCAACAACAATTTCCTACTACTCTTTAGATGAATGGCATCAGATAAACATGTCAAATAAAGGGCCATACCAGTCTCGGATGTGGATGGATCATGGGCTACATTCTCCATGGGTCTGAAGTTGTTGGGATTGGCTTCGACCTGTGTTGGGATCATTGTCTTTGTAGTGGTCAGGCTGTCAAGCCTCTGAGTAAGATCATTCATGTTCTTCATCAACAACGCTAACTGATCGAGTGTCAGATTCACTAAAGGTGCCTCGGGATGCTCAACAACAGACTGTCGCTAAGACTGTTAGTGAGGAGGCTATTGATATCCATATTGGGACTGAAAATGTGGAGGAGGAGGATGTGAATATTGTCCACATGATGCAGAATACTGTTGATGGTAAGACAGTGGAAAATATGCAGGAGGCATTTTCTACTAGCCATGTCTCCATTTCTGGAGCTGAGGTGTAGATTGAAACTGAGGGTGGAATTGCTAGTACCGGTACTACTACTGTCTACCTCCTTGAAACTAGTGGGCATGTCTCTGACCTTGTTGGGAACCCAACTAGCATTCCCCTGATAGATGGTGTTGGTTGCGCTTTTAATCGAACTAGATACGGTTCACCTCCTGAACGATAGGTAGAGGTGGAGGTTGTTGCTCAAGATTGTATGGTCCCTCCCACTAGCATGGTATAACCTGCTGTGAATGTTGCGGGACCTGATCAGGGGTCTGCACATAGTAAATGTGGTGAACTGTGGATGGTCCTCCTGTACTCTGCTAGGTGGAAGAAGTCTACTCTCGTGCAGAAGTGTCAGCTACTACACTGGTACTCTGGCATGCTCTAATTATACTCACAAGAAGCTCCAGATGATTGGTTATCTTATCCAACTTTTATAAGTTCTTCGTTTTCTATTTGATCACTTGGAGCTTCTCAAGCTCCTTGGATCGTTTCTCAATAATGTCCACTTTAAATATGTGATTTCCGATGATGGTCAGATCTGCACTGTCCACCCTATCCACGTCATGTGATGTCGTCATGTTGACAACCTTGTGGGTTAATGCATGAGAAACAATTGAATGCTTTTGAAAAGCATGCGAAGAATAAAGAGCTACCGAGCTCTCCGCCATCCCTCAAAAATTTGATAAAGGACATCCTCATCCTTGTTGAAATAACTACCCCCACAAGCAACATCTACCAGCTTTTGGTTTTCATGACTCAAACCCCTAAAGAAATTTTGCACAAGGATTGTCTTTGGAATATTGCAATGGGTGAACTTCTCGTTAAATCTTTGAATTTTTTCCATACCTCGTGAATAGGATCATGGCACATTTACGAGAAATTTTCTATCAACAATTGCATCGTGGATAATATTTGCTTAGAAAAGCAGACCTCAACTCTTCCCATGTCGTGACAACTTCTCCTAATGAATTTATCAAATATAGGGCCTTGTTTGTCGAACTAAACGGAAACATCACCATCTTCACTACTCTAATGAGATGTTAGGTAATGGATCGTGCTACATATGCGATGGAATTGTTGGAGGTGTACATATGGTTCTTTATTGATATTTCTGTGGAATATGGGGAGTAAAGGTAAAATAGTGGGCTTAAGCTCAAAATGCCATGAATCAAAAGAATATGAATCCATGTATTTGTCTGTCCTGCTCCTAGATTATAGGCATCTCTAAGTGAGATCTTAGCCACTGTCTTTACAGGTTCATCTCCCCCATTCCCACTCCTCCATGGTTTCTATCCTTCTCTCTCTTGTCTTGCCTCAACTCAAGATTCATATATCTCAATGCAGCTTGAAAGTCAACATGTTTTGTCAACCGAGCTTGAACGGATGAATAGGGGTTAACATGGTACTGTTGATCTCGGTCTGCTCAGCCATGGCACATTTTCCTTAGGTCGTATCAAGTGCACTATCTCGATTTCTGCAACTGTAAACTGCACTAGATTAGTCTTCAGGAATTATGGAGTCCCAAATGATAGTTGAATATTAGACTCAATCTTGAATAATGGATTGATGGATGAGGTGAATAGTTAAGTGGAGGAATAGGAATACTCAGGAAGTGTCTCCTTGAGTAGAAGAGATGACCGATTTGGAGAGTGAAATGAGTTCACAAAATCCGAACAAGAAATAATCAATTCGACATCTTTGATATGAAGAGGCAAGATGGGAGAACACAAAAGTCAAACAATAAGAGAATTAGTAGAAGGTACAAATGGCGCAGAAATATATCTAACACTAGCAATTAAACACAAAACGAACCCCTAATTCACCAACTGACACAAGTAGAGACAATAATAGTTCGGTATTTTATCTTTTCAGTTTTAATTGGTGATAATTTCTATCTTGTACAAGAGTTAGCAAGCTGTTAGGTGCCGGTATTTTCCTAAAGACTGACGCAAATTCTTATGACTAGTTTCATCTACTTTCAACTAGTATGGTTGTAAGTACGTACCATAAAATGACTGCCCATGTTACATAAGGATGGTTCCTTACACCGTATCCTTTGAACCATCCACTCTGATAAGGGAATTACGGACTACTAACTGGAAACCTATGATCCCTCACTGAAGAGTAGCTAATAGTTTTGTTAGAATCAACAGTCTAAATGAAAATCTAGATATTGGCTCTATCCTAGTGTGCGTCTCTCACTCACTCTACAAGTAAATTCGAACAATGAGGGGGTTACTCTTTCCAAAAGGATAATTTTGTCCTAAGATTTAGTTTTAGGTTTGAGTTTTCTTTAGCAGTCATTGTTTTATAAAATTATCACTTTTTTAAGTTTTTTCAAAGAATCACTCATAAATGAGATTCGTTGAGGGTCTAAAAATCTCACAAGGCGAGAGATCCAGTCAATACGTTAACCACTCAACAAACTATGATCAATCAACAATTAACCCACAATAATTAATTAAGCAATTTAAATATAAAAAATGTGGAGTTAAAATTTATTATAACTCTACAACAAATGTGTATAGGTGTAAGTACGTGTAGAGATCGAACACTGGGAGGCAAAGTAAATGCACAAAAATTCTATCTTTTATCTCATCCAATTATTGTTTTGTGGGTTTTAATTTTCTATATTTTTATTTTTTATTTTATAATTTTGAATTTTCTTTTTATATTTTTCAATTTTTATATTTCTTTTTCATTTAAATATACTATATATATGTGTATAGATATGCATGTATATGTATAAATATAGTATAACGTATGTACAGATACTATATAGATAAAAATATGAAAAATATATAAAATACAGTAAATATAGTGTTTTTGTTATTTCTATTTTTTCCTTTTTTATTTTTCTACAATTTTTCCTAATTTTTATGTATTTTTAAAGTAAAAAATGTCCCATATAAGGGATCAAATAAATAATCGAAATTAATTTGAGGATTAAAATAGTAAATAAACCCCAAAATTACCCAAATCAATTTTAATGCATAAATATGTATATAAATAAAAATATAAGATAGAATTTTTTTCATATTTTTAAAGGATTTTAATATTTTTTGTTGGATTTTGGAGCTTTATGATTTTTGTCATTTTCTTTTCTATTTTTAGGTATTTTTATTTTTGGACTCAATAAATACCAAAATATACTATATATAATTTTTTTGTAATTTTTCAAAACTTTTTATATTTTTTTATAGGTAAATAGGGATTATTTAGGCTCCTTTTCATTTTTAATAAATGGTTAAAATGTGAAAATGCCAATTAAAAATATGGGTGTGAATCTACAAGGCATGAATCATCTAATCCTATTTTTTTGTATTTTTAGGAGCTCACTAAGTACTTTAATAAATAGGCAAAGAGAACAAAAATACAAGTCCTAGCAGGGGCATTTGAAATTAAAATAAAGTGCAGAGATCTCTTGCAAAAACACCATAAATTTACAACGTAATAAAAATTTAAGGAACTATTTAATAATTACAAAATCGCTAGGGTTACAAACACAATTTACCCATTATGTGGACTACACGTGACATACACTGGGAGGGACCAAAATGTAAATATTAGAAAGTTCAGGGCTCTCTCAACAATTTTCAAAAATATATACAATGTGCATTTCATTTATTGGACTAAATATTAATTTACAAAACTAGCAGGGGTGTCCCTGCAATTTCACCACCTCACGTGGGAAGACATGTCAGGTGACGTGGACTATACCTAACCGCAATTACAGAAAGCTCAGGGTCCTTTATGCAAAATTTCTACTTATTTTAATACGCTACATTTTATTTACAAGACTAAATAATAAATAGAAAAATGCGATGTTAGGATTTGCAAATTACCCATAATAGCACACGAGCGAACGATTTGGATCTATTCACTTATACACATGTCGCGCTCGCAACGGTGGATGATGCTTCACATTCGGATGACAAGGGTTAGATCGTAGGGCACAATTGGACGGTGAAGACGTGGCATGATCTGATGGTTGCTGTTGCATTTGGGGGGCTTCATCTTCATCCAACGGCAACGGGCATGCCTGGAAGAATTGGGATGAAGCTCGCCTGGGGAGAGCTTTGATCGGTCATTACTGGAACCTCCGACCTCCTCCGTCTCCGTCGAGCTTCTCTCTTTGTTCCTAGAAGTCCCCCGCATCGATTGAGCTCCATAAAATGGCTGGAGACCCAACCAATCGATCAGACGAGGCTCCAGACCTGGAGCGTTGTTCTTATCCTCGATAGGGCTCAAATGCCCTCTTCAAGACCTGCAAAGGTGTTAGAAATAGTTGCAGAAACACAAGGGATGTCTTGGCCATTATTTGGTGGTGGATCAGTCGAGATGTAGTGGAATGGACCTGCTCCGGCGAGTAGCGGAGGTGGAGTGGGGTTTCGCTAATAGATGCTCGATCAGGTTGGGCTGATGGTTCAGGAAGATGGAGAAATGGGTATGGAAGAAAGTGGAGTGGAATGGCTAGGCGGTAGATGGTCGGAAAGGAGACTATAAATTGTCTATTCTATGCTAAACCATTAACCTAATGATTAATCTAATAACATAATTAAAATGCTAGAATAAAAGGCTACCTAAAAATAATATAAACGTAGCTTGAACTTGACCTGGGGACCAAGGAGCAGGGCCACGTCGAAGCACCACCGTGGGTGCACTCCTTCATCCTTCAGCCGCCTCCAAGATTCAAGGGACCTCCCCCTGTCACGAGGATGCATGCTAGGCCGGAGTAAAGGGGTTTTAGGACTTAGAAAGTTACCCAATTTTGAGAAGCAAGAAGGAGGTCTTATTTATGAACATGTGTGGCACCCTTATTTGACCGGGCGGAATCAAAGAAATCAAGATATGTACAACGGATCTAATGATATGGCATGTATCGTGATTGATCAGAGAGCAAATCTCTTGAAGTGATCGAAGACAGTGGAATAATGTATTGATCAGGAAAAATGCATGACAATGGAGGAAAAGATTGTTCCAACAGGCCAGGTCGTCTGAAGGGACAGTTGACTAGAGGTCAATAGTCCTCACCCTGCCATTGGTCCAAGTCATGTCACTAAACGACAACACATGAATTTTATTTGAAAATAAATATTTATAAAAAGTAAATGATTTTATTAATTCTTATATATAAAATATTATTATTATTTTATGCAGTATTTTTTATGTTTTTTATTTATTTTTTGGGTTTATTTATTAGTAGTTAATTATTAATAGTGTATTTATAGGTATATTCATCTATATTTTATACCTTTTTATTTTTATTTTGTATATGTTATTTTATTATTTTATTTATATATTTATAACTTATTTTTGTGAGTATAACTATATTTTTATTATTAAATTTTTTTATGATGTTATTTGTATACTTAAATAAATAGATATGTATATTATATAGGTATATTTATAGGTGTTTTACCTATGTTTTATGTACATCCTTTTATTTTAATGTATTTTTATGAGTTTTATTTTGGTTTTGTATTTTCAATAGAATATGAATAGTATTTACAATATTACAAAACTATGAAAGAATAAAGAATAAAAGAATAGGTTTCCTTTTTATTTTTATATAGGTATAATCATAGGTGTTTTATCTATTTTTCACATAGATTTATTTTATTTTTCATTTCCTTTTTGGTTTTATTATAGCTTTAATAAAAACATATGTTATTAAAAATATTTAAAAAATTTATAAAAAATATGAATTTGTAAAAATAATGAATAATGAATAATGAGTCAATTGAATATTTTAACCAGTGTAATATACAATATGGGTCAAAAACCTAACTTTCACACAGTACCTCCAAAAAATACAAAAAACACCATCATTAAATAGCTCGTGAAAAGTTATAACAATTAGAGGTGATTTTGATATGTTTTAAGTTTTTATTTGAAAGATATAGGTCTGTGAAGTTTTGTTTTTGGCTTTTTATTCTATGTATAAAATGAACACGGTGTATTATTTTTGTACAAACTCAATTTTGTAATTTTATTTACATCATTATCTACAACTTTCATGATAAATTTTCTTAATTTGATGAATAAATAATAAACAATAATATAAGTGTAAAAATGCACAATTAATGAAAGAATAAATGGTATTTTTATTGTATTTCAGGCCCTTATCTCCCCCTAATTTATTCCTTGTCAAGGAACTCAATTCTTGACTTGGTCTCGGGATTCAGGGTCATAAAATATTTTCAATATTTTATTCCTTTTTCTTTTCTTCTATTTATTCTATAATTTTGATATTAAAAACCTTATTTTTCAAACAAATTAAACAATAAATAATGAATGTTATTATGTACAAATTGATGCTATTTACATGCATTAGCTATGGTTTTTAAGGACAAAATGATAGAATAAAGGTGATGAAATGGAGATTCATCACTCCATATACTTGCCTTTGCTAGTCCCTAGCAAACACTTATGTAATAAGTACAAAAAGAATGAAGAAAAATAAGAAAAGAAAAAGCAAGAATAAAGAATAAATGGAATTGATCTCAATAATTAAACTTTTATGTACAAAATCAATGTTTGGAGCTCAGGTTAGACCTTGGTGTGAGAATGTGTGTGGAACCTGATCGAGAACCAAATTTAAAACACAATAGCCTTCGAGAGTCACAGAACTCAGTTCAAACCACCTCAATAGCCATGTCAGAACTAGCCTACTTTATACGTGAACCCTTATGACTATGAAACTGACTTGTACATTATAAGTGATAGCGGCTCTACCCAACTGAAATGACAAAGGAATTGACTTATCCGAAATGACAACCCAATGATTCCCCAATCTAGCACTCTGTCGTCGAGGAGCGGGTATTCTGCTCTAAGTTCAAGTGGCATCCAACTCAAGAGGAGGAGGTGACGAAAAGAATGGACGGTAGCTAGTATAGCTACCTATCCTGGGATGCATGATCCGTGTAGTCATTTCATCCAGTTGTAGGCTCACATGGTATAACTTTGATGCTCAAGCTTGCTTATTTTCTATACAACATGTATACATACTCCAACAGGAATTTTATTTTATTTGTAGGTCTGTCCACTTTTTTAGAGTTTTTTTAAATAGTAAGGACTTTTTCCTCTTGAACCAGAAG
Source organism: Ottelia alismoides (assembly GCA_037367405.1). NCBI lineage: Eukaryota > Viridiplantae > Streptophyta > Magnoliopsida > Alismatales > Hydrocharitaceae > Ottelia > Ottelia alismoides. The sequence goes on along the minus strand of JAZKJV010001768.1, from coordinate 659,431 downwards.
ACTATCACTCTTTTGAAGCTTTACTGCAACCCACACTCTCCTATCATTCAAATTCATTGTAACTCGACCAGGTTGGGGTGCACTTCCCTCCCTAGACGAGGACGAATGTTTCCACCTGTGTGTGTCTCAGACCGTAAAATCCAACCCTCTCACCACTCCAACTGAGTTGATCCAAGTGAAAGGTGCAAGTGTCCAAGTTAAGTTACAACCGACAACAGTCATGCGTGCGTCTCGAAAAGATCTTGTTAGTTAGTTGAGGTGACCTGAACCCAACCCTGAGTCTCAAAGAATTAAGTCTGAATATACTTGAAGTACCTTAAACCAAGTTCTCATAAGGTTCCAGTGCAGTTAGGTGCAGTAAGGTCTAACCAAGCTCTAATCTTCGACTTTATTGGACTAGTTCAATCATCAAGCTCAATCAAAAGAATATGAATGCTATGAAAATGCTATGTATAATGAGGAAAAGAATGATGCACTTTTTCAAAAAGAAATTGAATAAAAGAGAATTTTTACACAAAGGATTTTTACAAATAAAAATAATCTTGGCACACAAAGTATAAAATATGTACATCTGTTTACACCGACGTGCTTATTTTTATTTACAAGACTTAATATTTAAAGAATTAAGAAATTTTAACAGTTATTTTATAGATATATATACAATTGGTAATGATGTACACATTAGTATTTATTTCGTATTTTTTAATGATGCTTTTAATCCTCAAATTGATTTGAAAATATTTTACAAAACTATAGTACAAAATAATTTTTACAAATATTTACAATCATTTGAAAGCCATTTTGCAAAGATTTTTCAAACAATATATACATTTTTAAGAATATTTTTACAAACATTTTCAAAAACATTTATAAATAGGTTTTCATATCCTTTATTTTACATAAAGAAAAGAATTTTTGCAATAAAAATGTTTTTACAAAGATTGAAAACATTTCACAAAAGGTTTTGCAAACGCTTCACATCATTTTTCAAATTATTTTGCAAAAATATTTTTAACCTGATTTATTAATCAGTATGTACAAAAAGATTTTTGAGGAATAAAAAGCATTATTAAATGGTTTTTAATGTATTATACAGTATTTGTAGCCATATTTATTGATAAATAATAAGAAAGTACAAGTTACGGTTGAAGTATATACAGAGTATATAAGACCCCCCTATACTTAGCAAGAGTTATGTCCTCATAGATCGAAAAGAGAAAGAGAAGACATTACTCATACTGAGTATAGAGAAACATATACTACAATGATTGAAAGAATAACAAATGAAAGAATGAAGAGTTTAAAGGAATAAGAAGTTGATTGTTCCCCCTATACTTAGGATCAAATAATCCTAAGTATATCATATTGTACACAACATAGGGAGGGTCAAGGTTGGAAATGAACAGATCACAACTCAGGATGTCTCCCCCATACTTAGGGTGAGATATCCCTAAGTATAGTAAAGAAAATCAAAAAGAGAGGAGACCGTGGAGGGGATCAAGGAATGAAATAATCTAGGGTGCACCCCCCTATACTTAGGACATAATACATCCTAAGTATAGAAAACTGACACAAAGGGGCGACACCTTTTATGTAGAAAAAGAAGAATGAAAAGGAAAAGAAGAAAAAGAGAGATATATACAGATAGCCGAACAGATCGTGGAGAAGCAAGCATCACTCCCCCTATGCTTAGGGTGAGATATCCCTAAGTATAAGCAATGGCAGGAGTGATGAAATATAAGGGAGTCAGAACAATATGGTCCGTACCCCCTATACTTAGGACCAACTACGTCCTATGTATAGACACACAGATATGGCACAAGATCTGAGGCACACAAGATATATACAGAAGAAAGAAAGAATGCAATACACAACACATATATACAATAATTAAAGAATGTGAAGTACATGACGGTATCTAGTAACTGAATACCGTGCTCTCATCACCGACTTCCTGTGAGAACGAGGACGCAGTCAGATAGTGATAAGATACCCAGTTATGCAATCAAGTGGGTGCCAGCTACCGAGGACTAGAGATCAACAACTAAACTAGGGATCGATTGGTAAAGTAGAACATCAGCTCATAAGGGTGAAAATGAGTGATCGGAGCCGATACTGTAAGATAAGGAGGAAGAAAGAGTTGTACAAACTCCTCCCAGTCAATCATATTCTCAGAAAGGTCTAAAATGTGAAGAGCAGGAGACTTTCAATGCAACATGAGGTTCGGTGGTCATAGAATCAGAATGTCAAAGGAATACACCTATCAACTTAATACAACACTCCACCTGCGAGGGTCCTCAAGGTGAGCAAAATCAGAGAATAATTAGAAGAATCAGCTCCATGCTCCAACAGAGAGGAGATACAATAGTGAAGCCTATTACTAAGAAAATGATGTACCCTCCCATAGATAACCCTCGGGGAGTAATACATACTAGTTAGTGAATAATCAGAACATAAGCTCATCCTTGCATGGTCCTCAAGGTGAGCAGACTCAAAGGAGTCAGATCCATCAGACAGATCAATAGAAGCGATCGCAGTAGGCAACAAATCATCTACCAGCAGAAGAGATTGACATCTCAAAAGAATGTTGCAGCGTCCCGCAGACAACCCTCAGGGAGCATATTGCCAATTAGATAATGAATAATCAGAGAAGGATGGCTCATCCTTGCGAGGATTGTCAAGGAGAGCAGACTCAAAGGAGTCTAGTCAAATAGGTCCCAAGATCCGACAGATCAGATACAAGAAAAAGGTAGTGGGGACTAGGAATATATCAGACGACTTGGGTCCATACTCCCACAGATAGGAGACACAGTCAGCAAGGGAATCCGAGCATAGAGAAGATGTTACATATTCCTGCAGATAGTCCTCGAGGAACAATGCAAGCTAATCATAGAATAGTCAGATCAGATCTCGTCCTTGCGAGAGTCGTCAAGGAGAGAGGACCCAAAGAAGTCAACCAGCAGGTCTTGGTAGACGACAGATCGCCTACCAGCAGAAGAGACCGCAGATCTACCAAGGTATCACAGTCTCTTGCAAATAACCCTCGGAGAGCACTATGAACTAGTCAAAGAATAATCATTAATATGACATTCATCCTTTCCAGGACTGTCAAGGAGAGAAGACTCAAAGGAGTCTGGGGCATTGACCTCGTGCACCTACAGATTGGGTACACAATTAACAGGGAGGCCAAGCCATATAATCAGATGAGTCAGTTTCGTGCCCCAACAGAAAGGCAGCATAGTCAATTAGTGGAACTGAGCATAGAGAATGTGTCGCATCCTCCTACAGATAGTCCTCAGGTAGTAATACAAATTAGGTCAATCAAGTCTTGGGATTGCTGGTATCAAATCTCAGGTCCTCAAAAACAATCAATCAATCAATCATCAGGAGGGAATAAGATCATATGGGGGATAAATAATCAGGTCAAGAACAATATGTCCCTCAATTCAATCAATCTAGCTGGGATGGCACAAAAGATAATCAGAAATCCTCAAGGTGCCACAGGTGGATGATATAATCAGGAGATAGGAGATGGCTCAATCGAGAAGACGATAGAAATCATGCGGGATACATTCACCATTACTATGAAGTACAAATCAAGATCAATCTATCACATCTCTGAATCAATATGGTAAGAACCTCAAAAATAGATAGATCAGTCATAACTCATGAAATCATCATTGAATCATCCAAGTATATCACATTCTTAATCCAGTGTGCAAGAACAAAATCATCAAATAATAATTACACCTAATGATCGTGCATCATCATAGTCCTCGATAAGTTCGTATACACATATCGAAAGTCAAATACACCAAGTGATGTAACTCAATCTCAACGTCCTCAAAAAACGCCCGACTTACTCCAATAAACAACGTCAGTAAAAAAATCCTCGATGCGGGCCATATCCATAAGCACAACAATCCCGGGGAAAAGAAGAGATGATACAGGGGACACGAGGAGGGTGGACAAGATTAAGGTGGACACAATCAAAATTGTGGTTTAAGGAGAGGGTCTCCTCGAACCGGACAAGATGTGGGTGATATGGGAAAGTAGAGAAGCCGCAAGATTCGGCGAAGTCGATGAAGCTCAAGACCCAATATCAGGACTCGATGCAAATGAGGAGATATATGTATAAGAGAGGTAGAATGACTCAAAGATGAAAATGATGACTCACACGGATGGGACCGCCAAACTCAAAGAGATGAAAATGCAAACGGACTCCAAGTCACAATCAATACATAAAGCAAACCCCCTATTCACTTACTCAACACAGTGGAGACCGAGATGTGGTCTATTTATCTTGTCGATTTAGAGTTAGGTGATCATCATAAAGTTGCACACACCGAAGATAGGCTTGGGATTTGGGCACTAATCCTTAATGTGTGCATTGGAATAAAATGCGCATACAAGGAGGGGGTTGCTCTCCCTAAGACAAGGGATCCATGATGTTTTATTTTAAAGATAAATAGAGTTAGCAATCCCGATTTTATTTCGGTTATCCTTTTTTTGGTCATTTTTCAATGCATGTGCCTAACATGATTTCCAATTTCATTTAGCATACTAGGGGAGAAAACTCAGAGGGAGAAGATCGGAAAAGCCATGCAAGTCGGAAAACGATGATGCATGCAAAGTAAGAAGGCTTACAGTGCTTCCCAGCTCTCTCCATGCGGGATGAAAGACAGAATTGAAACCTATGCTATATGCAGATGCAAGCTGATGAAATTTCCCTAGGGTAGTAACTGCTATTATCGTGAAGTACAAGATGTTGATTATTATGAACCAAACCCGAAAGCCTGATCTTAGAGATGTCTCGGTGCTTGCCACAATGGGTCCTGCCAGCATTGTATGACTCTCTAACATTGTGCGGGTTCGAAGCTTAATAACCAACAATTATTATTTGACTAATTCCAAAAGCGCATCTATAGGTACATGCAAATATATTAGTGGATTTGGACCTTAATTTATGGGTAAACAGTTCCAAAGCTAAGGCTCATTCACATAAAATAATAAAAATAAACTAAAATAAAAAATCATCAAAACCGTCGAGGGCCCCGAGGGAACAATCCATCAGGCACTAGACCTCGATAAGTTGAAGTGTAGAGAGTCCTGAATTATTACATGCCAAGTGCTACTCTCTCACATAAATTTACAATTTTTTTAAGCATAATACAGTGAGGCTCAAAGCTGTCTCAAAAATTCCTCCAAGTATGAGTTGGCTACTCTTTCCTTCCGGTTCAGTTTTAAAGCCGGCTCCACTTTTCTTGGGTGAATAGGTCCTCCTAGGAGATCCTCCATCACGCTGCAGTCCCTCATAACAAATTCAAATAGGAAGAAGCGTCAAACAGTTCACAATAATATCAAATAATATTGAAAACTAATAAATGAATAAATACAACAATAAATAAATGAATCAACAAGAGAAAAAGATAAAAATCAAATAATCTCAAACTACGTGACATTGCTCTCCGACAATGGTGCCATTTGATAAACGGGATACATCGAGGGTCTAGAAATCTCACAAGGTGAGAGATCCAGTCGATACGTCAACCGCTCAACAAACCTTAATCAATCAACAATAACCCACACTAATTAATTAGGCATATTAAATATAATAAATGCAGGGTTAAAATTTATTATAACTCTAAAACAACTGTGTATATGTGTAAATACATATAGAGGTCAAACACTGGGAGAAACGGGAGAAGCAGGCAAAGTAAATGCATAAAAATTTTGTCTTTTATCTCTCATCCAATTATTATTTTTGTGGGTTTTAATTTTATATTTTTTTATTTTTGATTTTATAATTTTTGTATTTTCTTTTTATATTTTTCAATTTTATAATTCATAATTTTTTTAAATATACTATATATATGTATATAGATATGCATGTATATGTATAAATATAGTATAACATATATATATACTATATAGATAAAAAAATATGTAAAAATATATACAATATATTAAATATATACAATTTTTATATTTTTCTAATTTTTTGTTATTCTTCTATATTTTTGTTAATTTTTATGCACTCTTAAAGTAAAAAATATCCCATATGAGGGATTAAATAAATACTCAAAATTGATTTGAGTATTAAAAATAGTAAATAAACCCCAAAATTAACCCAAGTAAAATTTTAATTCATAAATATGTATATAAATAAAATTATAAGACAGAAAAACATATTTTTTTATTTTTAAAGAATTTTTATATTTTTTTGTTGGATTTTGGAGCTTTATGATTTTTATCATTTTCTTTTTCTATTTTTAAGGGGTTTTGTTTCCTCGAATCAATTAATACCAATATATACTATATATACTTTTTTGTAATTTTTCAAAACGTTTCTATATTTTTTTGGGAATTTTATAAGTAAACAAGGATTATTTAGGTTCTTTTCATTTTTAATAAATGGATAAAATGCAAAAAATGCCAATGAAAAATATGGACATGAATCTACAAGTCATGAAGCATCTAATCCTATCTTTCTGGATTTTTAGAAGCTCATTAAGTATTTTTAATAAATAGGCAAAGAGCACAAAAATACAAGTCTTGTTAGGGGCATTTTTTCAATTAATAAAGTGCACGGGTCTCTATGCAAAAACACCATAAATTTACAATGTAATAAAAAAATTATTCAACTATTTAACAATTACAAAATCGTAAGGGTTATAGACACAATTTACCTATCACGTTGGACTATACGTGACACACACTAGGAGGGACCAAAATGTAAATATCAGAAAATTCAGGGAACTCTTAGCAATTTTCACAGAAATATACAACGTGCATTTCATTTTATTGGACTAAATATTAATTTACAAAACTAGTAGGGCATCCCTACAATTTCACCACTTCATGTGGGACGACACGTGAGGTGACATGGACTGGGCCTAACTGCAATTACAGAAAGCTCAGTATCCTTTATGCAAAATTTCCACTTATTTTAATACGCTACATTTTATTTATAGGACTAAATAATAAATACAAAAATGTGGGGTTAGGTTTTGGAAATTACGCCATAATAGCATGCGAGCGAATGGTCTGGATGGCTTCACTTATACACGTGTCACGCTCTCAACGTTGGATGACGCTTCGCCTTCGGATGGCTAGGATTAGATCTCAGGGCGCAAACAGACGTTGAAGACGTGGCAAGATCCGATGGTTGCTGCTGCATCTGGGGGGCTTCATATTCATCCAACGACAATGGGCACGCCTGGAAGAACTGGGACGAAGCTCACCTAGGGCAAGCTTTGATCGGTTATAACAGTTACCTCCAGCCTCTTCCATCGCCGTCGAGCTTCTCTCTTCATTCCTGGAAGTCCTCCGTGTCGATTGAGCTCCACAAAATGGCCGGAGACCCATCCCAATGATCGGATGAGGCTCCAGACCTGGAGCGTCGTTCTTATCTTCAATAGGGCTCAGATGCCCTCTTCAAGCCCTGCAAAGGAGTTAGAAATAGTCACAGAAACACAGGGGAGGTCTTGGCCATTATTTGATGGTGGATCGGGTCGAGATGCGGATGGATCGGCTCCGGCAAGCGACGGAGGAGGAGTGGTGTTTTGCTGATCGAAGCTCGATCATGTTGGGCTGATGATTCATAAAAATGGAGAAATGGGTATGAAATAAAGTGGGGTGGAATGGATGCGTAGTAGATGGTCGGAAACGAGTGGAAGAGTTCGCTGGAGCGGAGCTCCGACGAACTACGTATTCTATGCTAAACCATTAACCTAATGATTAATATAATAACATAATTAAAATGATGGAATAAAAGTCTACCCAAAAATAATAAAAAAGTAGCTCAAACTTGACCTGGGGGCCGAGGAACAGGGCCACGCCAGAGCGTCGCCGTGGGTGCACTCCTTCATCCTTCAGCCGCCTCCAAGCTCCAGGGGACCTCCCCCTGTCACGAGGATGCACGCTAGGTCAGAGTAGAGGGGTTTTAGGACTTAGAAAGTGACCCAATTTTGAAAAGGAAGAAAGAGGTTTTATTTATGAACATGTGTGGCACCCTTATTTGACCGGGCAGAATCAAAGAAATCAAACTATGTACAACGGATCTAATGATATGGCAAGGATCATGATTGATCATAAAGCAAATCTCGTGAAGCGAACGAAGACAATGGAGTGACGTATCGACCGGGAAAAATGCATGAAAATGGGGGATAAAATAGTTCTGACAAGCCATGTCGTCTGGAGGGACAATTGACTAGAGGTCAACAGTCCTCTCTCTGTCATTGGCCCAAGTCATGCCACTAAATGACAAAATAGGGATTTTATTCGAAAATAATTGTTTATAAATAGTAAATACAACAACACAAACAACAACAAATCCTTTCCCATAATTAAGTAGGGCTTATAAAAATTGTAAATGATTTTATTAATTTTATGTATAAATGAAAAATGTTTATTATTTCAAGTAGTATTTTATTATGATTTTTATTTATTTTTTGGCTTTATTTATTAGTAGTTAATTTTTAATAGTGTATTTTTAGGTATATTCATCTATGTTTTATACCTTTTTATTTTTATTTTTTATAATATATTTTATTATTTTATTATTGTTTATATATTTATAACTTATTTTTTAGTATAAATATATATTTTTTTATTTTTATGATGTCATTCGTAAAATTAAATAAATAGATATGTATTCTATGTAATTATATTTATGTAATTATGTTATTTTTAGGTATATTCATATTTTTATTTTAATGTATTTTTATGAGTTTTATTTTGGTTTTGTATTTTTAATAGAATATGAATAGTATTTACAATATTACATAAATATGAACAAGTAAAGAATAAAAGAATGGGTTTCCTTTTTATTTTTATATAGGTATAATCATAGGTGTTTTATCTATGTTTTCACATAGATTTATTTTATTTTGTGTTTTCTTTTTGGTTTTATTGTAGTTTTAATATACACATATGTTATAAACAATATTTACAAAATAAAAAAATATGAATTTGTAAAATTAATGAATAATGAATACATTGAATTTTTTTAACAAGTATAATATACAATATGGGTCAAAAACCTAACTTTAACACATTACCTCCAAATAATATAAAATCACCACCATTAAATACCTCGTGAAAAGTTATAACAATTAGAGTGATTTTGATATGTTTTGAGTTTTTATTTGAAAGATATGGATATGTGAAATTTGGTTTTTGATTTTTTATTCTTTGTATAAAATGAACACAATGTATTATTTTTATACTAACTCAATTTTGTAATTTAATTTACATTAGTATCTACTACTTTCATGTACAAAATTTCTTCATTTGATGAATAAATAATAAGTAATAAAAATAGGTGTCAAAAATACATAACTACAGAATGAATAAATGGTATTTTTATTGTTCTTATGGCCCTTATCTCCCCCTACTTTATTCCTTGTCGACCAACTCAATTTTTGAATTGGTCTCGAGGTTCAGGGTCATAAAATATTTTCAATATTTCCTTTTTCTTTTCTTCTCTTTATTCTATAATTTTGGCATTAAAAACCTTATTTATATAGAAATAATATAATAAATAATGAATGCTATTATGAACAAATTGATGCTATTTACATGCATTAGCTAGGGCTTTTAGGCCAAAATGATAGAATAAAGGTGGTGAAATGGGGATTTATCAGTCGTTTACCAGGTTTCCAAATTACATTTTAGATTATGTCAGTGGAAACAATGAAGGAAGTCAGAAATGTGTGATAATATTCAATGATGATTGTAGTGGATAAGAGATGCATACCTTGTCGCCAGCACTCTACAAGTAGGGTGATCCACACAAGTTAAAGTATATAAAATAAACTAACCTAAATGATGCACTTGAACTGTCTAGCAATAACTTCTATTGGCACGCAAGAACCAATTAATTTGGCTAAGTCCAAATTATGCTTTATTCTATAGGCACATAAATTCTTGTTTCGGGCTTTGGACCTAATTGATCACCTAGCTCAAGGAAGTTAATAAAGCATATCGGTAAGGGCTCAAGCACATAAAATATCATGGAACAAAGGAAAAGAGGCAATGAAAACAAAACTAGTAAAGTCCCCCAAGTGTACCAGCACTTGGTGAAACAGATCCCATACAAAAGGTATATAGTGTCCTTTTACAAGAGTTTTGAATGAATAAAGTGCTAAAATATATCTATTTCAAATGCTACAAATAATTGGTCTCCTTCGAATATTATCCTCCTCGTATGCTCTCTTGCGACTCGGTGATGAATCCAGGATTCATTAACATTCTTTTTGCAATTTGCCTTAAAACCCTTAAAAAATTCATATAAATATCCATTAATCCCTATCTTTCAAGAAAACCATACCCATAAATAAAAATGCACTTTTAAGCAACAAAATCATGTAAATAAATAAAAGAACAAAAATAAAGAAAAGAAGGCAAAATTGTAGATATGTACAATATGACTTATAAAATAAATACTGTCAAAATATATATTTATAGCCTAATCCCCGAAACCAAGTCAGCATTATTGGTCGACAAACAAACAAGTAGGGGTGATAAGGAGAGAAAACAATAAAAAAATAATTAGTTACACACTCTATGCATTCTTCATTATTTGTCCAATATTTATCAAATCTTCATCGATTTTAACTTATTTAATATGAGTATATTTTTCACCAATCTCTTTTTCTAATTATTTATAAAAATGTATAGAAAAAAATAAAATAAGTTAAAAATAACATCTTGTATATATGCCAAGAAATCCAACTAACAATTGTCAAAATCTCAACTTCCAAACATCGTAACTATCTCATACAAACTCTAATTTCACTATACTCACCTTTAAAGTTCATAAAATAATATTCTCTAATTAATGGAGCTAATTTCATTGAAATCGGATTCCATTAGCAAGAAGTCGATTTTCGGACCTAATCACTACTGGGCTTCTGGGCTATTTATTTTATCTAGAACACATTATTTATTATTTTAATGATTTTATAAATTTTAATTATTCTATTGATCTTGTAGTTTAACCATGATTTATTTCATAATTTTTAGATCTTATTTATTTTTTTAAATAAATAAAAAATCCTAATTATAGGTAAAATTGACTTACATAACTTATATCCATATTTATTAATACACTTAATTTAATATTATAAAATCTACAGAAATTCATATATAATCTATTTATAATCTTAATTACTAATAAAATATAAAATATGGTATACTATTTAATATTTTTTAAATTAAAAATTTAATACTTATTTATCAAGTATTACTCATACCTATTTATTAATATAATATTTATATTTCATAAATTATTCTTTATTTATAGAAACTAATTATACCATAATTTAATAAATTATTTATTTTCACTCTCATTTTTATACTTATATAAAATAATGTTATTTACTATTTAGTATCCATTTATTAAGGTATTTAATCCATTTGGCCAACGAGGTGCTGCCATGTGTCTGCACATGGTGCTTTCTTCTTCAAGAACACAATTTCTTCTTCTATTCTAACCACCTACATTAAAATATTTCTACCCGCTTCATCTAAACTCCTCACTAGATCCAAACCCTCAAATCTGTACTCCTAACAACCCTAATACACGCCCATCGTTGCTCTTCACCTAACTCCCCTCGGATTCACCTATAAAAAGTCTTCAAACTCGGCATTAACCGACTAACTCTCCTGAACCTCCAATTCCAGACGACTGGAGGAGAAGTTCGAGGGCCATCCTTGGCTTTGAATCACCGCCGTCACTGCATGGTGCTCCAAGAAGATCGCCCCGTCGAGCAATGACCTGTAGAGTTATATACTCTACAAATCCCATGTATTCCTTCATTCTCATCCTCTAATTTCAATCGAATTTTGCATCTAGTTAGCTAAGTTAATCATATACTTAGATTTCCTTGATCATCTTCTTTCATCTACACGTAAATCACCTTTCAATTCGAGTTCAAACTAGTTAAATTTTGTCCCCAAATCTATCTCCCTAGAGAACCATATTATAAACTGAAAGAACACTTAATGACTTTCTTGGCTGATTCTACAACAAATCAAGCGTCAATCTTAATTTTGTAGGTACCTAACAATCACTGGAAACACAATAGCTATCAATTCTACTATTTACATCTCATCGCCTTCGCCAAATGGAAGGAGCAACATGAGGACTAGGGATTGAACCCTAGTTTCTTCAATCATCACAATCAGTCGTTAGTGCATCCTTCTTCCCAAATATGAGACTATATAAGGATAAAATTGCATACTGTTTATTTTACTTTTCATTGCACTTACACCGTTTTACTGTAGGGAAATTTTGGACCTTATTTTGACCTTGTTTTTCCTCTAATTTTCTAGGGTAGTTACACAACTAGGCTAGAAAAGTTTCTTGATATTTTTCGTAGATTTTCATCATGTGTTTTGCTTAATTTGATTTTTCCAAATTTGTATTCATTCTGAGTGTTTTCTTGCCTTTTCAAGAATAAATAAAGATCACAAATTTTTCTCTCTCTCAAAAGCCACAATATAGATATTCTGCCTCCTCGAGTTCAACCTAGGGAAGCTTACCTGGATAAATAAATAGTTTAAGGCTAAAATAGGAGAGCCAATTCATTTACTTCGTTATTATTTCTATCTCTCTTTCTCCTATTTTATCTAAATTTTTCATTAATTGAATTTTTCTCAGCAGTTCCTACAACTGACATTACTTTAACCGCTAGGGAAATTCAGTCTTAACCTCTAGCAAAATTCATGTATCATTTAGTGAAAAATCAAGCTGCCTCTGCTTTGCTTCGGTGCTCAGACACTCCTAAGAATTCCATTCTCTCTCGTGAGGCCCTCATAAGAATGAGGAAAGAGAAGAAAGTGTAAAAGACATAACTATTCAAAGATGAACAAAAATAATGGATATAAATATAGTGAATATGAACAATGAAATGAATGAATGAAAACATAGAAAAAATAAGAGAAAGAAAAACAAAGTATAAAAAACTAAGAATAGTAGGTCAAAAGAGAAACCTAACTACCCTCAACGTGCCCTAAACAAATATAAATGTGGTCATTGCAACCCAAGGAAGCGTCAATCAATAATGCATTCATTTCTCAAGCAAAAATAAATAAAGAATAAAATGTAGAAAGAGAATTCGCTATTTAATTTACATATATAGCTAGCAGGATCGAACCTAGGGTGGCTACAAAAATCCGAAGGGTTATTCTATCTAATGAGAAATTAATTAAAGAATAAAGGAATTTCTATGCACACAATTCTTGATTTTTTGTGTATTTAAATTTTGTAATTTTTTATGAATTTTAATTTTATATTTTTTTATGTGTTTTTATTATTTTTATTTTTTTAAATATTATAATAGATTATTTATTTTTAAAAATAATGTGATAATTAAAGAAAAAATAAGCACACACTCTCAAACACTCAATTTGTATTTTTAAAATATAAGAAAAAAGATTATTATTTTTAGGTTTTTATAAATTTTTAATGTTTTTGTATTTTTTTCCATATTTTTACACAATTTCTAAAGCATTTAAATAAATAAAATATATGGAATGAAATCGAAAAAATCAAAATAGATGATTTTGGAGCTTTAAAATAACAAACGACGGAAAAAATGGTTGAAATATAAAAGGATGAGAGGTATTTTCTATATATTAAATTTTTTTTTATTTTTTGCATTTTTAATTGAATTTATATTAATTTTTTAAGAGTTTTATGATATTTTATTGATTTTATGAAGAACTAAAAAGCAAAAATTGTAAAGAAATTAAAATAAATCAAATGAAGTGCATGTGATTTTTTATATTTTTTCATATATTTTTTGATTAAATGTAAATAGGGAGTTTTTATGAGATTTTTTAATTTTTAAAAATAATAAAAATGATTAAAATGCAAAATGCAATTTATGGAGTAAGATAGATGCAATGGAAACTTATATGAATTTTTGTGGAATTTTTAAACGAGTATAGATATTTTTTATTTGATTTTAAACAAGCAAAAAATGTTGATGAATAGGGACCTAAATGCAATTATTTAAATTTAGCAGTTAAAATGATAAACAATAAAAAGTCACAGGAGTAAATACGTAAATTTCCCAAAAACCCACATTCTAAGGAACGCATGCCTTGCCGGACATGACCAATAAGCAATTAATTTAATTTTAAGGTGCGAACATTAACACAAAATTATAGACTATATATTGGAAATTAACCAAAAGTCATGTGTTACACACATGTTACATTTCAAGTAGGACTAATGCGCAATTAAAATAAATATGAAGGGCAAACATGCAAATGTTCAAATAAGTACAGTATGACATGTGTCCTCATAGGGACTTATTTGGAAATGAAATAAAAACAAGGGCATATATGCAATTGTACCCTTAAAATGACGCGGAACATTGGGCAGCTCTGATGCTTTGCCACTTTGATCCAACAACGGAGAATGATTCTGGACTGAAGGGCATTGATCAGATATGGAGCTTCAGTCTACGACAGATAATTGGGATAGAATGGATGGTCAGGATGGAAACTAGGTTGGTCGTTCTTGATCATGCGGTGTAGAGAGGCCATAAAGGAACAAAGATAGAGGAGGAGCCCGACGAAATTCAATCGAGGGAATCTCAGTCGTTTCTCATCCACATCCGTTGCTGGCAAGTGTTATGGTTCCGTGGAATCCTCCTCTGTCGATCAGAGGAAGCAATGAAGATTAATGACCTACAAACATGAATTTGCATATTGAAGAAGATTAGTCTATAAGTGACCCCCTAGATCTTTCTCCGTGCTCCAAAATATGATATGAGACCTGCTAATCAAATCTTATGCATGGATGTTTCCACCGGCCCAAAATTTAGGATAAAAATGTGAACAACGTTGAATGGACAGGGGTTTCCAGTGAAATATGGTCAAAATGGAGAGTAGAGTCCAGATATGTGAGGATCTGAATGTGGGCAGAGTGTGGAAGAGATGGAGAAGGGCAAAGTGAATGTGTTGGCGTAGTCGGGGGGGGGGCTTGCTTTGGATGATCAGAACTCATCAAATCATGCAGATCGGAGGTTTGAAGATGAAGACCTGATCTAGGTGATTCAGATGAATAAATGTGAAATAATAATACTAAATCAAAGAATAGACTACCTATGTTATCTACAGAATGGAATAGAGGGAGAAATCACCTCAATCGACAATTGGTGGCTGAAAGGTGATGACGTAACAGAATGCTCCAACGACGTAGTTGGATAACGAATCTTGCTCAAATTTTCGCACTCCTTGAAGGTAGTCAATCTCTGTCACTAATCAACTCTCCAAAACTCAAACTCGGGGAGGACATGGGCTAATGTCAGATCAAATACTTATCGGAGGTGAAAGGGTAATATTTATTGGTTGAAGTCCAACATGGGTTTGAATTCAAAATGGGTGGTGATCGAGGCGTGGTTGGTGGATGGTTAGGCTAGTGAGCGATAGGATTGAATGAGCGATAATAATGGAGTAGGGAGCGAGAACAATTAGTGATTAGGGCACATGGGAAAAAGAGGTGAAGTAATAGTTGAATCAAAATCGCCGGGAAGGTAGGCGAGGACCAGCCAATTAACCCAGGTCAACAGACTCGGGCTAGCCAATCAGAGCGCACGCGGAATGCAGCCAAAATAGGTTAAATGATAAAATAGGGAAAAATGTTAAATAAATGGAGAAAAAATTCATTTATAAAAAATCTTGTCAATAAAAATGTTATGAATAATTAAAGTTGTGATTTTTAATTAATTAAATAATGTATATACAAGGGTTAAAATGAATACAAGGTGTTAATTGTAGGTATGTATACCTATAAATACAGTATATAGATTTTTAATTTATTATTTATACACATATATACATAATTTAATATTTTATTTATAATATTTTTACAAATGGTTTTAATATTATTTTTAGTTGATTTTTAAGAATTAATTTATTATGTCAATTAAATAGGTATAAGTACAATATATACAAGGAGATACATATACAATATATACATGGTTTTGTTTTTTTTGAATTTTCATTTTTTGATTTTTATTTGTATTCCATATAAGTTAAATACAATATTTTGAATAATTAAAAATGCATTTACAATTATGCATAAAAATGAATAATTAAATAATATACATAGTATATTTAGGTATATTATACAATGATACCCCAATTGACCACATTTCACACCTTAACTCTGAATTTTATAAAATCACCTACTTTTAAGGATAAATAAATTTCGAGTACAATGAAAGTGAGTTTGATTAATTTGAAGTCTTTTTAGAGCTGATCTTGATCTTAGAAGTTTGTACTTTGTGGCTTTTGGAGAGTGATGTATTTTACACAATATACACATACTTTAATTGCAATTATTTCTATTATCTGCAAAAGAATTTTATTCACAAATTTCAAGAAAGAATAATTTTTTTACAGAGAATTTGGTAATGTATAAATTAATGAAAAAAATATGTAATGTAGACAATATTATATATATGATGAAAATATACATGTGATAAATGAATTTATGGAATGTTTTTGGTGTTTTTGGCATTATCTCCCCCTACTTTATTCCTTGTCGATCATGTCAAGTCTAGGCCATCGCTCGTGCTTTGATTCAGCCTGTATCTATTGCATATATATAATACTTTGTTTTCATTATTTTCCCTTTATTTATTTTAGGTTAAAATATTGATAAATATGTATATTTACAAAATAGTTAGAGTTAGTAAAAAATGGAGTTAGTGATGTTTACAGGTATTTTATAATGGATTTTCATCTATAATAAATGAATAAAGATGATGGAATGTGGATTCAAGACGAGGATAGTTTTGACACAAGTCTAATTCATTTAGAGATGTTGTGAGGTAAACATAGTGTTCTCGTGGGAGAAGAGTCACTTTATGGTGACTATTGAGATTATATTGGTCCATGCCATCTTCAAACATGATGTGGAGGTTGACCCAACTAAGGTTGATGTAATCTCCAAGCTAGATGCCACAAAATTTGAAGCAGTTGAGGTCATTCCTTGGTCACGTCGGATTTTATAGGTGATTCACTATGGACTTTAACAAGATTTCCAGTCGTTTTACTGAACTTCTATGAAAGGAGAGTGGGTTTATTGTTGATGAGGAAGTCCTCCTTACGTATAACCAAACGAAAGAGATGGTTACTAGTGCTCATGTCCTTTAGACACCTGATTGATTTCTCCCCTTTGAGATCATGGCAGACACGTTAGATTATGTAGTTGGAGCTATTTTAAGTTAGAGAAGGGACATGATACCATTTAGCATACATTATGCTAGAATGATTCGAGATGAGGCACAATGCAATTACACAGTCACAGGGAAGGAGATGTTAGTAGTAGCGCTCACTTTAGAGAAGTTCTTCTCATACCTACTTAGTTCACATGTTATTGTTTACATGGATCACACTTCCAAAACGGTATTTACAAGCAAAGAGGGATGACAAACCACACCTTATCAGATGGATCCTTCTTCTCCAAGAGTTTGATTTAGATTTTCAAAACAAACCTAGAGTGAAAAATGTTATGCAGATCACCTTTCTTGGATCACAAATGCAGAGTCCCTTGAGCAGTTACTACATATATGTTAGAGACCATTCCAAATGAGGCTATCTTATATGTTGCCTCACTCCCATGGTAATTTAATATTGTGAACTATCTTGTCTCTAATAAAGTTCGATAAGATTGATCCAATCTTAAGGTAGACAGATTTCTGTCAGAGATTTATTTTTACCAATGGGAGGATTTGTACCTATTTCATGAGGGTGCGGATTGTATTTGGAGGAGGTGCATTCCTCAGGAGGAATACCCCAGTGTGTTTGAGCATTGTGACTAATTAGAGTCTAGTAGGCATCAATTGGGGAAGTGCACGACATCAAAGGTTCTTAAATGTGTCTTAGGGTAGCCAACTATGTTCAAGGATTCTACAGATTATGTGAGACATTGTATTGAGTGATAGAAAAATGGGAGGAGCCATTGGTTCTAAAGATACCATGCCCCTAAGATATATCTATATTTCATATGTTTTTTATGCTTGGAGAATAGACTTCATGGTCTCATTCCCTATTTGTCAATGATTTCAGTAGATCCTTCTTATCATGGATTATGTCAGTTATTGGGTGGAGGCTATCCCCACCCAAGTTGCTGATAGTCATACCGTTTGTTCCTTTCATAAGGACAACATTATTGTATGGTTTGGGATACCAAAGATACTCATTTCAGATGGTGGAAGCCATTTCATCGGTAAAGAGGTCAGAAAACTAGTTAAGGAGTATGCCATTGAGCATTGTGTTGCGCCTCCTTACCACCCATAGACTAACGTCATGGCTGAAATTTCAAACAGGGAGATCAATAAGATACTTCAGAAACTTATACGTCCATATAGGAGGAACTAGTCCTAGATGCTTGACTCTGTTCTATGGGCTTATCGGACAACGTACAAGTCTCCATTGCATTTGTCTACCTGTAGATTGGTTTATAGAAAGTCATGCCACTTTCTAGTTGAACTTATTCACAAATCTTTATGTGAACTCCATGTATGCAATTTGGATTATGAGAGAGAAAGCCAGAGTAGGAAGGTGGATCTGAATAGATTGTTGGAATTCTGAAATTTTGCTTATGAAAACTCACTCATGTATAACAGAACTCATGAACCGTGTGATCCTCGTAATCCAACAAGATGATCCAAGAATGGTGAACTCATGAACTCGTCGTATGAGATTGAACATCTTCTTTGTGAGCGTAGAACTCCAAGAAGACGGAGAACCAAAGAACGTCGAAGCGACGGTGCGGTGGCAAAGGCGATGACGAAGCTCTCCTCTAGGTTTTGGTAGTCGGCCAACAAAGAGAGAGGGAGAGGGTTGACACGTGGAATAAAAGAGAGAAGAGATATGTGCTTCAAAAGCATTGCATTAGATAGCATGGTATGCCTCTCTATTTATAGGGTTTTGGGATCCATGGATCTCAATCAATGGAATACAAAAAATCAATGGATGAGATTGATTTATGTTTAATCCAATGGTCAAGATTGTTGTTGGTAAAAGCCAACAACTAATAATTTAATTTAGATCAAATATATTTGACAAATCAAATATAAATTCATCCTAAATTAAACCAATCAAATAAAGGGAGATTACCAACATGGAGATTGCATCCCCATAGATCATGGTGGACGGCCTCCAATTTCCATTTTGGTTATGGTGGCCATCCACTTGATTGCAAGTGGGAGCAATCTCATGAGATTTCATGAGATTGCATATCTCCATGGAAATCTCCTTTATTTAATCCAACAACTTTTGTTGTGATTTATTCTTCAAAAAAAATCATAATTAATTTTGAGAGTATTGCAATCTTACCATTGGAAATTTGTGAATCACATTCACAACCCAAAACAAAATATAATTTACATTTTCAATTAATTACACAATGTGTATCTAATACACATTAATAATTAATCAACAATTATAAATTATAATTTGCTCTCTCTAGTACATTATAAATCACATTTATAATATATTATGAATAATTGGATATTGCTATCCACATTATTCTTATCCACAATAATTAAATCACATTTAATTATATTGGATAATTTCCACACACATCAAGATAATTAAATTACATTTAATCATCAATTCTTTAATGCTTAGATCTATGGAATTATTCTTGAACCCTTTCAAGAATAATGCCATTTCTCCACAGATACTTGGAGATAAGGATAGGGGGATGGTATTGTTCCACAAATAGTGACTTGGATATTGAGATCATATCTCAAATCCAGATCGCGGGCCTCCCATAGACGCTTGATTAAATCAAGGCCGCAAATCTAATCTTCTCATTGCATCTAAATCACAATCAGATCAATGTCGAACATTTGGACCAAGATGAGATTACTTCTCTACTGAGAGGAGTCACTAAAATCCAGACCCGTTTCATCACTCCCTAGGAATGGAAGCGTCAATGCAATCGTTTATGATCACATCACCCTCAGGTATTCCCAATACCTGTACACCCTGCATACTGGAAGACCCGGAATAAATCCGAAGTATTAGATCAACTTTATACTGTCTACTTCATGGTTTTATTAGTAAGTTTCTCATTCGATCATCGACAGTCGGTATCGATCATATACTTTCCAAAAGCATATATCATACCAAGGTCCTGATCATATACTTTCCAAAAGTATATGTCAAACCTACAAATTCAGTCAAGCTTCCAAAGCGAGACGACCGTGCACAGAATTTGATTCTTCCCAATATCTCATGAGTGAGCTCATGTCTTCCGATTCAGTAATGAACATGTATCATCCTTTTGAGAGATCGTATTACTCATATGCCCTTATATGCACACCAGCGCGCTGGTGTATAGACCTTGGTTAGGTCATCAACCTATTGGTCTGCCAAATGTACATACTCAGACATATAGTAACACATCTTTCTCCGGTCAGAGGATGCGTGCCTGTATCATGACAGCATACGATATAGGACTTTGGCTATCTGGATCTCGTTAAGTCAACTCTTTGACCTAACTAATCTGACATCTCAGAATCTTTATTCCTATGCAGAGGACCTGCATCAAGAGGTCGGTCAGATATCAGCCTAATTGAGAAAGGATTGCAATCTCCTACTCAGGTTGGAGATCATCTCTTAACAATCATTTGACGGTGCTTGATGAGTCCTTAATCTATCCCTTTAGATATTCATCCAAGCACTAGCCTCTATGATTCAATTATTGAATCAACAACTGTATGATTATTATGATGGCCATGGTACATAACCCTAATTGTACTAAGGGACCTATTATGCATATTATTTATTCTTCATTTCAGATCAGGTAATGATATTCACAATTACATTTATTACATAATGGCTTGTCGTGGGCTCGCATGTCCAACCATCTCCCACTTTCCCAAAGAGACATTAATGGGATAATCTTTTAAACCCACACTTATGTGACAATCATAGTCTATTTAGAAAATATCTAGGTAAGCTGATTAGTCACTCTGTTCCTAAGATACTATGCCAAGTCCTTTTACGACACTTGCATATCTCCTAATGACAGTGTTCACATCCAATGCGAATGTTGCATCTCATGCAACCAATACTCAATCATATCAGTCATAGTGTCCTTGACACTACACATCAATAATTATTATAACCAGTATGTAATTTAAATTATCCTTATCAGAATACCCTTATTCCTGGAGATCTCTATCTCCAAAGGTATCCAAAGTTAATACCTTTTAGATCATTATCTATAAAGTCTTAATCTCTCGAAGATAAGACTTAGAGATCATTATCTTGTTATCTTTGAAGATATTGTCATTACTGCAATCAAGTGTTTTATCTCCATAGTAGGATTAGCAACACTTTACTACTCCCACTGCATGGCAGATATCTGGCTTTTGTACACATCTAGCATACACTCATCTTCTCGCAATTGATGAACAAGTGCGAGCAGTTCTAGCATTCACTTCTCAACTCTTTGAGGTGTTATCCCTTCAGATAGGTCAGTACAAAATCTTAAGGGAAGGAAGCCTTTCTTGGAATTTCCAAGAATGGAATATGTCCAAGGTGTACTACAAATGTGGTGGTCCCAATATCCTCTTCTCTTTGCTTCTGAACAACTTCAGAACTAAGATCTAAGAGGTATCCTTGAAATCATATTTCAAGATATGGAATATCCAGTCTATAAAACACTTATTATCGTCCTTATATCATTTTAAAATGATTAGGATATTATCTACATTTATCATGATGAACACAAAGGCACTCCCACTAAGCTTCACATGGCTCATCAAGATTCTATTTGAAATCATAACATTTATAATTTCATCAAATCTTATGGTCCAACTCCAAGAATCTTATTTGAGTCCATAGATGGATTCTTTAGCTTGCACATCTTGCTTTCCTCAACCATGAAGCCCTGGGGCTGCTTCATGTGAATGTCCTCAGAGAGGTATTCATAGAGGAATGCAATCTTGACTTACATCTTGAAGATGCAATAATCAAGTTGTGTAGCTAAGGTTAGCAATATTCTGATGATTTTAAGCATGGTCACCGAAGAGCAAGTCTCATCGCAAGCAATGTCTTCTTTTCCGATGTGTAGCTCATGGCTACAAACCCTGCTTTGAAGGTCTCTACCTTCTCATCAGGTTCCCTCTTCTCTTGAAGATCCATTTACACCTTTACAGGTCTTACCCATATAGGTGGATCCTCGAGGGTCCATATACAACACTTGTATATGAAGTCTACTTTAGACTTCATTATTAACATCCATCTTTCCATGACATGATCCTCAGGAGCTTCATCACATGAAGTCCGATCATTGTCAGACTTAATGGACACATGGAATATATCCTCAAACTCATTTGGAGAAGTATTAGTGTTTCATCTTTAATTGTCCTTTTGGTTCCCGATTTCAGGAGCCTCATTATCTTCTCAAGATTAAATGAGTTCCTACACTTCATTTTCTTCTTGATTCTCAATAGAGTCATCCTCTAAGAATCATATCCTCAGAGATGAGATCTTTTAAGAATCTCAAGGTTAAAAGTAGGTATCCAATACCATCCTTTATTTTCCTAATGAAGTAGCACTCTCTAGTGCTAGATTCCAGCTTATATGCATGGGACCTTATTAATGATATACATTGTAGTCTCTACTACACATATATACCTGGAAACTAAGGGCCTGTTTGGTTGCAGTGTTGGGCAGGGTTGGGTTGGACAGGGGTACCCCTGTGAATAGTAAACTGTGAGGAGGATTGAGCTGTTTGGTTGGAGGGTTGGACCAACCCAACCCTTCCCAACCCTGCAACCAAATAGGCCCTACGGGATAATTATGCTAAAACTCATCATTGATTAGATCATGTCACACATGATCCAATTGTATCTCCCTATAACTCTATTGACTTAAGGTGTGTTAGGAGGATTGAGATAGAAATGATATTCATATCCCCATAAGGTATTATTTGAATTTATCTAACATGTACTTGCTACCTAGATCAGATAAAATTCATTTTATCTTCCTTCAAACTTTGGTTTTAAACCAAAATTTTGAAATCTTTGAACATTTCAAAGGTTTCTTAGGTGAAGAGAAGAAATCTCATATCATACATAATTATCAATAGATATCACATATCTATAATGTTTACTATGATATAGATGATCCGCATACATCAATATGTATGAGACCTTGAATACCTTGACATCTTACACCTTTCCCAAGGAAGGGTGTATTGGACATATTTTACTTTTGAATACAATATTCACAAGTATGTAAGATTTGTAATTTTAGACATTCTAAAGTTTCATATCTTACTAGTCCATTGATCTCATCAACAGACATATGTCCAAAACTTGATGCCAGATCATTGCTAAATGATCTTCATCCTCATAATGATCTTTTAAAGGTTTAATTTTAATATTAGAAATATTAATGAACCATTCATTAATTTTCTAATTTAGTAGATCCCACTAGATGCCAGACTACTATCTGAAATATATCATTCATAACTCTTTATGATAGGTTTATTTCATAATTCATGTTTATTTCCAACATTTGGAAATGAACTATGAGTGTATTTCTAATATACAAGTCATAGATACATTCTCCAAGACTAATGGCTCCCACTGAAATAACGAACTCTGTATATCCAATAGAGATTGTTGCAACAATTGCATCAAAATCCATGTAGATGACTATTAAACCTGAAGATCAAATTCTCTGGTCTTCTAAAACATATGCAACCCATTGCAAGTGTAGTTAGAACAATTAGATACAATTATAAGACTTTATCTTATTCAATAAGCAAGTCAATTTCAATGATTTATGTAGATTATTCTGATGTACTATCCGAGTCCTTCTCTAAGGATTCTAGATAGATTTGATATTCATACTATCAACACATCAACTTATTGTAGTATTGGCATTCATCCAACTCTTTGGATGTCATATGGAAGTCACCGAAGTACAATCAACTCTTTGACTTTCCTTCTTACTTGGGTCAGACCCATGCTTCCACTGTGCTCTCTTTATCTATGAACAACATTTGCTCAAGACTAAGGTAACTCTTATGTTAAATTCAAAAAAATTCAATGTAAGAGCATTTCAACATTTATACATGCTTCATTAAATTCATACAATATGAATATTATGAAGCTTCGTGAATTGACTAGAGTATAGACAGTAGAATGATGACACTCATCATGTCTACATCCATCTAGACTCTTAAAACATTGGTTCAGGTAGGTATTCAAACATTTTTGAATACATCATCTCTTATAGAGCTACCACTCTGCATGATGTAGTGAACCATGTCATTCATGATAAATGTCAAGAGAACATATATATGCCAGAATATCTTCTTAGATTTCTATAAGGATTAATTGACAATTATGATCATCATCGACATGTCACTTCCAAAGTACATTTGATGATATCAAGACTATAGAGTCATACAACCCCTAGGGTTGTAGATCTATTGTCTATTTAATTGTCATTCCTCAATATTATAATGAAACTTGCATATTACAACCACATACATTATGTGTCCAACTGCAAGTACAATATCTGGATCATGAGTCCAATCCATGATATTTTTACTGGTTATTATTGAGTATAACATTGAGTGGGTTTAATGAAGGATTATCTGAAATAAGAAATTTGCATAAGTATATATGTTTATATATACACATATTTTACTTTGATTTAGGAATTTTTATATCAAAGTTGCCTTGCCTTGTCAACACTGAAAGTTCATTCCCTTAATCACTTTCAATGTAAGAGATATACTTTACCATTATATCTCAAGCAAGATCTGGGATCTCCTTCCTTATCTTTGTTACATCCCAATAATATGAGAACCTGCAACTCGGATAAAAAGAAGCAAGAACACATTCCGCCTTGCAAGTCCAACTTTCATCTCCCAATTCGGTCTTTAACACCCGGGCCCACCACCCCTAAGGCGATGTTGACCCGTCATTAATTGAACCAACCGTCAACATGAATACAACTCGCTATGCGCAATCCAATATTGCCCCAATAATATGAGGACCCGATATTGGGGTCACTACGCATACGTCCTTACTCTTTCGATAAGCGAAGAGCCCGATCCAAATGGATTGTATGCAGGAGCTGTCACTTCAGATAGGCGACTCCTACATACAATATCTGGCGACGGAACCCTTCGTCTTGTCGGGAGACCATGGATGTCACTTATGTGATCCTCCATATCATATTCAAATTTTAATTAATTATCATGAATCATATTCATATAATTAATTCTTCCAAGGGAAATACACATCTATTCAGAATAGAGTGTTTTTAATTGGATATCATTAATTTAATCATATTAAATTAATTATCAATTTAATTCAATCAACAAACTTGATTGTTTTTACTTGAATACATATATGGTATTATCTCAAAGTACGTATTAATTCGAATTTTAATAATTAGAAAATACATCTTGATTTCTCTGGCATTATCGAGTCCCTACCCGCTGTCATGGTCAGTACCGACGAAAGTGGGACGGACCACACCCGGTGCAACCCGCTACCCCCAATGCTTTCCGAGTATACACCATATCCACCTTAGGAAATGATAATGCCAAATAAATCAATTTTGTACTTGAAATGATCATCGGTTCTTCAACTGAAATTATACCATATAGTAATAATCAAAACATTTTTTATTATAAGGAAATTTGCTAGACAAATTCCCAATCCTATTCAAGCAAGGAGTTTGATGATTGTGTTTCCAATTATGATCCAGATCAAATCTAATCAATTTATTGGTTGAGGCCAAGTCAATTAAGGAAATAATAATCTTCCAATATTTCTCAAATATTTTCCATAATTATTTCTTGAAATTAAAATTTAATTTCACTAATTGACAATCACATGGTTCTTGATTAGGAATGTAATTTCAGCAGTGACCCCTACTTACTAAAATTAACATATCTCAATCAATTTAAATTCAAATTAGACAAAATCAATCTTCAAAGATTGATAATTTGATTTAGGACAGAACCTAAGTGACATTTTATGCATTTCAAGGCGGATCAAAACAGTAATTAACTCATTAATCATATTAAGATTCACAGTTCCCGCAACAGTGAATACATGTTCATTAAAACAACCATAACTCGAGCAAACAGAATCCAAATTATGTAAACTCAGATACTAAGGTTTCCTTATTTAATGGGAAACAAAATACAAGTGATTAATTTGGGTTTAAACATTTTAAACAGGGCCGAATTTATTCACTAAACAGATGTACGAAAATCAAATGCGACAAAAACTTAACGAACCCAAATCGTCCTAGGTTTGCGGATCGTATCCAAAACCTTCAACCTGGATCTGATACCACTTGAAGGATATGGTATCATCCTCAAGCGCATCATGGAAGCGTGAGCATCATATCGAATACGATGTAGAATGACTAGTCGTACTGGTTGTTCTATGCAGCGGAATTTAAAAAATTTTCATGCGATGAAACCACATGATCCAAGAACAATTCTCGGATAGTTTCATCTAGAACCACATCAAGTATAAAGGAATACCTCTTGAAGCATGGTTGTTCGATTCTCTACGAAAAGAAACCTCCTGTCTCAAGTCCGATCGTCGGAGAAGACGCTTGCGAGCGCGGGGATGAACCACGTGATCCTCGCAATCCAACAAGATGATACAAGCACGATGAACTCCTAATCTCATCGTACAAGATCGAACGTCATCTTCCTAAGCGTAGCACTCCAAGAAGATGGAGAACCGAAGAACATCGAAGTGGCGGTGTGGTGGCGAAGGCGACGACGAAGCTCTCTTCTAGGGTTTTGGTGGTCGGCCACCAAAGAGAGAGGGAGAGGGCTGACGTGTGGAATAAGAGAGAGAAGAGATATGTGCTTCAAAATCATAGCATTAGAGAGCATGGTATGCCTCTCTATTTATATGATTTTGGGATCCATGGATCTCAACCCATGGAATACAAAAAATCAATGGATCAGATTGATTTATGTTTAATCCAATTGTCAAGATTGTTGTTGGTAAAAGCCAACAACTAATAATTTGATTTAGATCAAATATATTTGACAAATCAAATATAAATTAATCCTAAATTAAACCAATCAAATAAAGGGAGATTACCAACACGGATATTGCATCCCCATAGATCATGGTGGACGGCCACCAATTTCCATATTGGTTATGGTGGATGTCCACTTGATTGCGAGCGGGAGCAATCTCATGAGATTTCATGAGATTGCATATCTCCATGGAAATCTCCTTTATTTAATCCAACAACTTTTATTGTGATTTATTCTTCAAAAATAATTCATAATTAATTTTGAGAATATTGCAATCTTGCCACTGGAAATTTGTGAATCACATTCACAACCCAAAACAAAATATAATTTACATTTTCAATTAATTACACAATGTGTATCTAATACACATTAATAATTAATCAACAAATATAAATTATAATTAGCTC
The DNA here is from genome assembly GCA_037367405.1 of Ottelia alismoides. NCBI lineage: Eukaryota > Viridiplantae > Streptophyta > Magnoliopsida > Alismatales > Hydrocharitaceae > Ottelia > Ottelia alismoides. Next base: position 631,933 of record JAZKJV010001768.1, on the reverse strand, counting down.
TCTCTAATACATTATAAATCACATTTATAATATATTATGAATAATTGGATATTGCTATCCACATTATTCTTATCCACAATAATTAAATCACATTTAATTATATTGGATAATTTCCACACACATCAAGATAATTAAATCACATTTAATCATCAATTCTTTAATGCTTAGATCTATGGAATTATTCTTGAACCCTTTCAAGAATAATGCGATTTCTCCGCAGATACTTGGAGATAAGGACAAGGCGTTTGTATTGTTCCACATATAGTGACTTGGATATTGAGATCATATCTCAAATCCAGATCGTGGGCCTCCCATAGATGTTTGATTAAATCAAGACCGCAAATATAATCTTCTCATTGCATCTTAATCACATTCAGATCAATGTCCAACATTTGGACCAAGATAAGATTACTTCTCTACTGAGAGGAGTCACTAAAATCCAGACTCGTTTCATCACTTCCTAGGATTGGAAGCGTCATGGTTATACAATCGTTTATGATCACATCACCCTCAGGTATTCCCAATACTTGTACATCCTGCATACTGGAAGACCCAGAATAAACCCGAAGTATTAGATCAACTTTATACTGTCTACTTCATGGTTTTATCAGTAAGTTTCTCATTCGATCATTGGGAGTCGGTATCGATCATATAATTTCCAAAAGCATATATCATACCTAGGCCTGGATCATATACTTTCCAAAAGTATATATCAAACCTACAAATTCAGTCAAGCTTCCAAATCGAAACGACCATGCACGGAATTTGATTCTTCCCAATATCTCATGAGTGAGCTCATGCCTTCCGGTTCAGTAAATGAACCTGTATGATCCCTTTGAGAGATCGTATTACTCATTTGCCCTTATATGCACACTAGCGCACCGGTGTATAGACCTTCGTTAGGTCATCAACCTATTGGTCTGCCAAATGTACATACTCAGACATATAGTAACACATCTGTCTCCGGTCAGAGGATGCGTGCCTGTATCGTGACAGCATACGATATAACACTTTGGTTATCTCCATCTCGTTAAGTCAACTCTTTGACATAACTAATCTGACACCTCCGAATCTCTATTCCTATGCAGAGGACCTGCATCAAGAGGTTGGTCAGATATCATCTTAATTGAGAAAGGATTTCCATCTCCTACTAAGGCTGGAGATCATCTCTTAACAATCATTTGACGGTGCTTGATGAGTCCTCAATCTAACCCTTTAGATATTAATCCAAGCACCAACCTCTACGATTCAATTATTGAATCAACCATTGTATGATTATTAAGACGGCCATGGTACATAACCCTAATTGTACTATGGGACCTTTTATGCAAATTATTTATTCTTCATTTCAAATCAGGGAATGATATTCGTAATAACATTTACTGCATAATGGCTCGTCATGGGCTCGCATATCCAACAGATTGGACTATCATCAAACATCAATTGTTCATCAGGATGACGTGGAAGCATAATAGGAAGCTGTACTGACTGTCATGAGGTGATTTGATTGGATATAGGTTGAGATCCAATTGATCGAAGATCGCTAATACACCTCTTCGTCGCAGTTCTTCCTCTACTACTCACATCCATCAAATAAAGAACTTTGCTCTCATATTGGATCCAGGCCATTTGATCTAAACCGGAGTTTAATCGTGTATCAAGGTCCGAGGCACTGCGTCAAGGCCAGTTGATTCTCACGCGCATTCCACATGCGATCGGTGGATTATTTTGCTTGATCTCCTATCTCTTTTTATTTTGTATAAGTCATCTAGGACACACACCATTATATGGTTGTTTGAATAATTACATGTGAACCTATTTGTTTTTATTATTTACGTTTAAGTCCTGTTTAAACTATATAAATGAGCTTTGCACATGACTTTGCAAGAAAGGCTCTAGTGGTTTCTGCTATTATTTACTCCTCAAAGATTAAATAACTCCATAGGGGCATGTGCCAGCATAGCTCACATGTGATGGCACGTGACACCTCTTCTGGAAAAATTGCAAATTTTCCCATTCACTTTTTACTACTGTTATTTCTTTGGTCTTAGAAATAATTTTTCCTTATAGTTGAGTCCCTATGAAGTAGACTTTTAACCTGTTTGTTAATCTAGTTTAATAATTAGCTCATCACTATTATTAATTCCCTAAAAATAATCTCCAGTTCATGTTAATCACATATTGAACCAGTGAATTTGGTTTTGAAATTACTTTGTTTAATTATTTCTAATAATTCAAAAACAAATTACTTCCATCCTGTTTGTAGTTTAATTCAATAAAAATATAAAATAGTTTTGAAAAATTCTACAAAATTTGTGATTGTTTGTTTTACTTTGTTTTAATTTCTGTGTAAATTCCATCTTTAATTTCCTCATAAAAACTTAAAAAATAGATAACACTTAAATCACTAAAAAGTTTATATAAATTTACAAAAAATCCAAAAAAATTATAAAATTGCTTTCTGGAAAATTTGAATAATCGTATTTATTTCTTTTATATTTACTATATTTTTTATTTTATTTTCTATTTGAAAAATCATGAAAACATTTTTCTTGTTTTTTATTTTATCTTTTTCCAATTTTTAGCTTTTTTAAATATCTTAGAAAATCTAATTGTCAGAAATATAAAAATTAGTATAAAATTACCAAAAGCCCCAAAATATTTTTACTTGATTTTTCTTGTTATTTTTCCTTTATTTTAAAAAAAAAATAGTTTTTCCTTTCTTTTATTTATATCATTTTGTTTAATTTAAAAATAAAAATATAAAATTTGAAAAATTAAAAATCATTAAAAAACACAAAATTGAAAAACACAAAATACTTGAAAAAATTACTAGTTGGTACATATGTTGTACTTTCATTTTGTGTTCTACATGAAAGTTGTAGATCTCAAAAATATCTAAAACTTTCATGTTGAATTTTTTATTTGAGATAATTTGGTTTTTTTATTTATCTTTAATATTTTTATTTCTTTAATTTCTTATCGGGTCTTGTGGCACAATACCCTTGTGACACCTTACCTTGATCTTTTGAGCCACCCACACCCCTTCTCTACTGTGTGATCTTCTGAGATCAGATGGTTCATGCGTCATCAATCTCGCAACACTTTAGGACCCTCTGGTCTCCTTGATCAAAGCATTAGGACCATAGACCCTTGCCCCTTCCTTGACCGTTAGATTGCCAAATACAAGATTCTAGGCTTTTAGGAATAAAGGCATACTTGAGTGTAGGAAGTTGTGGTTTCAGCTCTAGAAATGTTTTATCATCAATCAAATTGGGTTGAACCGCATCTGAATTTGATTTTGTGATGAATGAAGGTGGGTATATCTACACTATACTTGAAACCAATTTTGTTGTCTATGGAGTCAAATCGCCAAAGAACAACACTAATTTGGCTGAGCCATAGTAAATCATCATCTAAGTCCCTTGACTATTCCAAGGAACAATGAACTGTCATCAAGGAAATAGGGGGATACATCTCTCAAGGAGCCTAGAAACACCTGGTAAACTGCATCACGCACACTATCCTCTACAGTTGAGAGGGTCTCACTAAGTCATGATGGGACCCATCTCCATATCCCAACGGTTCTAATCATTTTGCAATATGACTCTGAAGAAAAATAAGATGTGCTAGTCTCGAAGTTAGGTCGCTACAACACGATTTGTTTCATCTCAAGTTACACTTCTCCATACGGGGAATGGAAATTCATTATTCATATCTACTAATCAAATGAAGCACCAACGATCATAAGGAATGGCCACCCAAGAATGATATGAACTCTCTCTCTCTCTCCAACGATTAGGGAATTACATATCAATGATTATAAAGTCCACATTTTAATCTTGTCCCTCAATGAATATAACCACATTCTTCACTTCACATTTAGGTTTCTTCATCAGCTTGTCTGCAAATGGGGGTAATGCTCTTAATTTGCAAAGTGGTAGGAAATCCAAATTCTTATATAAAGATAAGTGTAGAAGGTTGATATAAGAACCACTATCTAGGAGAGTCCATGCAAAAGCAATGTCATCCATATGACTCAACATGTAATTTGCCCCCCCCATATGTCTTTTCTTCTTTGGAAGTTGTTGAATCTTGAGGCAATAAGTAATGCCTATTCATAAGACGTGAGTCTTTACAAAGACGTCTGATTTCTTCCTCCTAACCTAGGAGGTGTGCATCGCACCTTATGGTACTTATGAAATGCAGGATGGATAGCTACATACTCATCAAATGGCACCTTAACAATAATGTTATATTTACAAAATCTACCATTTAAAGATCATCTTTATGACACTTCTTAGGATGTGCTTTCAAGTAGTTAGAGCATGAGGGAAAGGAATAGAAGTAATAGAAGTAGAAGATCAAAAATACGAATCATACACTGAAACACAAGTTTTTTCATTCATAGAAACGAAGCTCTCCATACTTGAATATTTTAAATGCAACATGTAATTTAATAGATTTTTGTCTACTATAGGTTGGGGGATATCTGCTGTTGGTATATCCTCTTCGACCAAAGGTGCAAGGACCTCTGTAGACTCAGAAATATCCCCATGTTGCGGTTGTGCTCGTGTCTTACTCATCCTCTCTCTGCCCTGAGTAGATGTCCTCGTCTTATGTTAAGGGGTCTAGGGTATGTGATGCCTCTCCTCCTCGTCCTTTGAAGCCTCCTTAGGTAGATCTCGGAGATGACCCCCTCCATGTCTCTTCTCCGGTCAGGTATGACCATGGTCCTTCGGATCTTGAGTGACATATGATTAACATCGTCACATGAAAGAATCATATGCTCAAATCTAAGTGAGTCTGAGTAGTAGACATGACCAAACTATTGTTGATTATGTGTCTTATTCATGCTATTAGGTTTAGCAAGAATATGTGAAGGAATGTAGGTCAAAGATGCAAACTACCTGTCTTTCCAACGAGAAAGGCAATTGATGTCAAACTGCATGTCATGTGTTTTGTTCCTTGAGAATCTGTCGCTCGAATTCTATAGGTCCTAATGAAGAAGAATGCTGATGGAGTAAAGAATAACACGATGACTAGACCTGATGACCATGAGATTGTTGTTGTGGGCGATGCTTGTTTCACATGCCTCGCTGGCTCGATGGGTACATCGACTGACATACGTATTGCTGATGCTGCCTCTACTACTGTTAAGGGTGGTATAATCCAGGGCTCAGTTGTATAGAAAGAGGTGTCAGGGATATCAGATGGTGCCATTGCCAGGAGTATCAAAGTGAAGGTGGATCGTTGGATCCAGGGATCCAACAATCAAGGGATGAGTTGGTGTGAATGGCCATGATGCTCTGATTAAGGAGATCAGAGGGTCCTGAAGCGTTGCAAGCTTGATGAAGCTGGAACTGTCTGATCTCAAATGATCAGACTGTGGATAAGAGACGCTGGTGGATCTAAATAGTCGGGTGAGGTATCACAAGGATGTTAGGCCCACATTTCCCGATGAGAAATTAAAGAATAAAAATGTGAAATATGGATAAAAAATAAATACCAAATGACCTTAAATAAAAATTTGTTCAACATGAAAGTTGTAGATCTTTTTAAGTTCTACAATTTCTTGTAGAACCTGAAATGAAAATACAACATATGTATCGATTAATATTTTTGCAAGTATTCTCAAGTGATTGGAAAATTTCATTTTAATATATTTTGTAATTTTTTATATTTTTGATTTATAAAAAATGTCAAAACAAATATGCAAAATACTGAACTAAATTTATGGGATTTTTAATAATAAGAAAACACATCAAAGAAAAGTACAATAATATGTTTATTTGTGTACAACAATTAAATCTAACTATTTACTAAGAGCTAGTTATTAATGTTAGTGATCCAATAATGAATATTATTGATTTATTTAAGTATGAGGCATAATACATGAGAATATGAAGATAAATCATGGATTTATCAATTATTGAAGTTAAATACTTAGAGGTTAAACATGGAATTTTACATAGGGAATAAGAAGCTAGTGGATGTGTTTGGGTACTTAGTTAGGATGCTTGTACACCATTTACATGCCTATGGAAGAACCCCCAACCTTAAGGTGCACAATGCCTTAGAGTCATAGAATGAGTTTTTTTTGCAAACCACGACCACATACTATCAAATATTCTTGTGTAATGTAAACGAAGGAAATGATATGTGAGTTATTCTTTTGAAAAGATAGTTTACTTAGTTGGTTCTCTTTTTCACGCATTCATTTAGGAACTTTATTTGATTATAGTTTTATCATTGTATTGGGCATTTTTTCTCATAATGTATCTTTTGTGTTGGATGCACAAGTGCACTAGTGCAATCGTAATAGTGAGTGGCTTTTGTTGGAGCTTCTTTTTGTGCAACTACAGACTTTTTAGTATAGTACTTTTGTCTTTTCTACATGCTTACACTAGTAGATTATTTTGAGAGACATGGTTATGTAATATATGTGTATGGATAATTTTTTATGCATACATATAATATATTTTATGCAAACATTAATATCTATATGGATTACTACAAACCTTATGGTACAATACTAACAAGGAAATTGCACGTTAGGTAGACAACAACCTACATAAGAGAGATAAATTCCTAAACAATGTTCTTTAGGATTTTTTCTCAAAACAGTTCGGATATTTTCAACATGGATTTAAGCAAACATTAAGATTTCATTGGGGTGGTTCGTACTAGAGATGTGTTGCATTGCCCTAATGCAATGAGAACTTGGCAAGGGATGCTACAGCGCTACTCGAATGTAGTTCGAAATTGGCAAGGGTTATTGTATGAGGATTGCATGCAAGTAAATAAGCTAGTGTTGTTGCATCACCACCAGGATGTAGTCCAAAATTTGTTAGGGTTCTCGCATGATGGATGCATGTGAGCAAAGAAGATAGTCCAAGAGAGTTTGCAAAGGAAGTTGCCGATAAGTAGTTGGAATATTGGCACTTCGACTCGCAAATCGATGGAGATTGTAGATATGATGGAAATAAGGAAGACTCATATACTATGTCTCAAAGAGACAAAATGGTTTTGAGATAAAGCAAGGGAGATTGAGAAGACATTCTTTAAACTTTGGTATTCAGGTAAAGAGAAGGGCATAAATGGTGGTGAAGTGGTTGTTCATAAGTATTCGAAGGATTGTGTGGTTAAGGTGCGATGATTTGGGGATCGAATTACTTTGGTAAGTTGGTGCCCAAAGAAGAAATTCTTAACATCATCTTAGTTTATGCACCGTAAATTCCTTTAGATGAAGGGATTAAATAAGTTTTTTGGGAGGATTTGTATTAGATTATGCAAAAAATCTCAGAAAGAGTGATGATTTACCTAGATGGATATCTTAATGGACATGCGGGAAAGGATGCTTCAAGCGGGGGATGAGCATCGGGCGAGGCCGGGTTGGGCCCAACCTAGCCCAACTCGAGCAAGGTTAAATTTAGTCAGCCCTTAGTATGGGCATAAGCCCACCAAAAATCCTGAATTGTTGCCCATGCCCAAACCTTACCCTCAATTACATGGGCTAGGGCCTCTCGGGCCTCGCTTATTTTAAAAAATTCCAGATTTGATTCTAGAAGTTTCTTTCACCATTAAAATTCCATAATTAATCCTACCTTCTATAGGGTAGAATGAAGCAGCGTCATACTGATTACGGGTATGAAGTTAAGAGAAGTCGGAGGGGAGTGTTAGAGATGGGAGCACGGGGTGAACCATTCCTATAATGAATGTAAGTGTAATCTTTATTGTATAAATAAAGGTTATTGGTTTATTTCACTCCTTGTATGAGATTAAATGAATGCACTTAAAAGGATCCCTAGTACAATTAGGGTTAAGTACTATGGAATATTAATTATCATACAATTGTTTATTCAATAGTTGAATCATATAAACATGTGCTTGGAGGATATCAAAATAGTTAGATTGAGGACTCATCATGAACCATCAAATGATTATTAAGAGATGATCTCCACCATAAGAAGGAGATGGAAATCCTTCTCTAAGGCCGATATCTGACCAACCTCTTGATACATGTCCTATGTATAGCAAAAGAGATTCTAAGGTGTCAGATAAGTTAGGTCAAAGAGTTGACTTAACGAGATCGAGATAAGCAAAACCTATGTCGCATACTGTCACCATATAGGCACGCATCCTCTGACCAGAGACAGATGTAATACTATATGTCTTAGTATGTACATTAGGCAGACCATTAGGTTGATAAGCAAATCAAGGTCTATACACTCACGAGATGGTGTGCACATGAGGGCATATGAGTTATAAGATCTGTCAAAGGGATTATACATGTTCACTACTGAATTGGCAGACATGAGCTCCCTCATGAGATATTGGGACCAATCAAATTTCATGCATGGTCATCTTGCTTTGAAGGCATGATGTGAATTTGTAGGTATGATATATTCTTTTGGAAAGCATATGATCGATACTAAATCCTAATGATCGAATGAGAAAATTAATGATAAAACCTTGAGGAAGACAATACAAATATGATCTAAAACTTCAGGTTTATTCTAGTTCTTCCAGTATGTAGGATGTATGGGTAATAGGAATACTCAAGTCTGAGGTGATTGTAAACAATTGTATAATCATGACACTTCCATTCCCAAGGACTGATGAAATTGTTTTCGATTTTAGCGACTCCTCTCAGTAGATTAATAATCCAATATTTGCCCAAATGTTGGACATTGATCTGAATGTGATTCAAATGCAATGAAAAGATTAAAATTACCATTTGATTTAATCAAACATCTTTAAGAGGTCCTCGAGATTTGGGTTGGAGATATGTTCTCAATCCAAGTCACTATACATGGAATGTACAATTACCCTATCCTTATCTCTAAGTACCCGTAGAGAAAGTACATTATTTTTGAAAGAGTTCAATAATAATTACATTTTTGATAATAAATCTGAGCATTGAAAAATTGATAATTAAATGTTATTTAATTATTATGAATAATATGAATGGGATTCATACTATTTGGATACATGAGAATATTGATACAAGATGATTAAATATGATTTATTTATGAAGGGATATTATTAATGTGGATATCACTATTCATAATAATCGTAAATATTATAAGTATAATTTATAGTATGATTGAGAGATTTAATTGTAAATAGTATTTATGAATTAAATATTAGTGTCAATTGTATTCACATTGAACAATTAATTATAAAAATAATTTACATTTTATATTGGATGTATGAATGCGATTCATAATTGTCAATGACATAATGTGAATTATCATTATATGGAACTATTTTGCTGAATAATTTTGCAACAAAAGTTGTTGCACATGTGGAATATTTGAAGAGATATGAGATCTCTCAAATAAAGAAGAAGAGAGCCACATTCCACTTTAAGAGGGTGGACGACTATGGAGTCATACTCTATGTATGGTCATATAATCTATCAAGGGAATGAGGATTGTCCTCTTTCCTTTAATATTGATTGGAATTAAATCAAATGCACTGTAAATTATTCGCAACATATTTTATTTATTTGCAAACAACATAATCATGGTCATTGATTGAAAGCACATAATAATCTAGACCATTGATTATTGTGCGCATATGGATTGAGATCCTTGGACATCCAATATATTATAATAGAAAGTCAAGTCATTGCCCCTTCTTTACAACAACAATTTCAAGAGCAATAATTCTCTCTATATTTTCACATATGTCCTCTCTATCTCAATATTGTGGCCATCCACCTTATTGACCTAGAGAGTCTTGTAGTCGTCGCGATGCCGTTGTGCTGCCGGATTGACTGCCCGTGGATCTCCAGCTTCTTTAGTGCATTTTGAACATCAGGAAGTCCATCTATTTGGTTCGAAAAAATCAGGAGACTTCACGCTTGTCTTTTCAACTCGGATCATAGGAAGTACATGTCTCATCCACGTGGTTGTAGTGCATCCTTCGTTGGATTAGACTTGAGATAGGAGGTCTCTTCGCTTAGAGGCATACAAGATCAAAAATGAGCATCATGAGATAATCCTGTTACTTGTTTTTTATCTTTATGGAACAATATGAGAAGTGTTCTCATATCATGTAGTTCAATCTATTTTATTTTTTTTGAAATTATGTTGCCACGAGGAACTAGTATGACTAGTCTGTCTTGATCGCATGTAACATGATGTTCATGCTTCTGTGATGCGCTAAGGCCCAAACCCTAAACTTCAAGTGGTATTACAGCCTTGGTTAAAGGTCTTGGATATCATCCAAACCATAAGGGACAAGGTTTTGTATATTGGTAGCGCAAGGACTCGTAATTTTTGCATTATATGAGAGTTGAATTTTTTATCTAAATTGAAAAGACTGTGTATTTATGCATTGTTTGAATGATTTTTTTGGATAATAAAATGTATTTAGAATGTTTAAATATGTCCCAGAAAGAGTAGTAAATTGATGATGTCAAACGTGTATGATGACATTGTTTTAGAATGTATTTACTAATCTATAACAAATTAATTTAGTTGCTATTTTTCCAAATGAAATATGAAATAAATACTCCAATTAAGTGTATATATAAACTATCAAACCACTCGAATTTATTTCATGTGATTCTAACTCTGTTTGCCATGGATATTCCATATTTAGTGGAGATGGGTTGGATGATGATTGGATCATCAAGATTACTTTCTTAATGTTTTATCATTCAATGCAAATCAAGAAAATTATGATTTTATCATAGTTAATTGATTATTCGTATTTATGAGACATTTTATTAGATATAAATAATCATTTGATGAATGTTTCATGACAAAACCCTTGTTTAAGCTTCAATAGTTGTAGGTCAACTTTCACATGCAAAACATGTTTGCTTGATATGAATACAAATTTAGGAACTTTAAAAATGTTTTAAGATGCCAAAGATTTTTAAGTGATTATTACATATGTATTATGATGGTCACCAAGAGATTGTGCTTGATAAAACCTCTTAGTACAATTTTTGCCAATTATGTTGTCTTGAATTGATTCAGTGATGGTGTCTAGGCCTTGGATATGCTAATGGGTTACTTAATTGGCACCATGAACCCTAGTGGGAGCGCTCTTTATTAGGATAATTTGTCTGACATGGCCGATCTGTTTAAAGGGTGGGTAGCATGAGTAGTCTCTACGTACTGTGATTGACTAATTGGAATAATATATTTGTACAATGTGAGGGTGTATAGTATATACTAATATCAAGCAAACCCTAATTATTTGTTGGTTGTATTAGGTTGTTGAGTAATTTAATATGATTAAGTTAATTAGATCCAATTAAAATAAACACTCTATTATAAATATAGATTAATTCACTTGGAAGAATTAATTATGTGAATATAAATTATAATAATTAAATAAAATTTGAATGAGATATGGAGGATCGTATAAATAACATGGTCTCCCGTCAAGGCGACGGATTTCATCGTCATGGATTATATGGAAGAGACACCTATGCAAAGGGATCACTCCTATAAACAAGTGCACATGGATCAATATCTTTTCTTCTCGAAAAAATAAGGTCATATACGTAGTGACCCCAATATTGATCCTCATATAATTGAGGCAGTATCATATTGCACATAGCGATTTCTATTCCTATTGATGGTTGATTCAATTAACAACATTCAACATCACCTTAGGGGTGGTGGGCCAAGGTGTTGAAGATCTAATAAGGAAATGTAAGTTGGACTTGCATGATAGAATAGTTCCCGCTTCTTTTTACTCGAGTTACAATTTCTCATATAATTGGGATGTAACAATGGTAGAAAAGGAGATCCTAGATCTTGCTAGAGATATATTAGTAAGTATATCTCTTGCTTTGAATGTTTAAAAGGGAATGGACTTTTAGAGCTGAAAATGCAAGACTACTTTTATAAAATCTTAATCAAAGAAAATAAATTTGAAGACAGAAATATTTATATGTTCTAATACATTGCATTCTTAATTTCAAACATGAAATCCATAAACCAACTCAACGTACTTCTGGAGGTCAACTAGTTGACCTGACCAATTTATTTTGGATTGGATATGTAATTTGGAGCTTGTTCTCTTTACATAGAGCATCATTTATGTGATCATTGAGAATAAGTACAAAACCCCATGTCAATGAAAGAATTGAAATTTAATGATATTTTTAGTGAGGATCATTCGTTTATTCGATATTATATTTTGGGATCTCTATCTAATGTGCTTCGTAAGTAGCATATAAACAAAGACAATTCCTAAGATATAATGTTGAATCTAAAAGAAATGTTTAGTGATGTGAACTACATAGGACACAGTCGGGAGCGTGGGTGCTAGAAGAGTCTGATCCAACAAGAAAAGAAGAAGATTCAAAGTGTTGACTCATTCTCTAATGCTTCCATACATCTGATATAAGTGTGTCATCATTGCAAAAGACTGGGGCAATGGAGAAGAGATTGTCCAAATTATCTAAAAACGTTAGAGAAGGGTAAAGATATTGCCCTGACAAGTATACAATCTACTTTTATCATTGAAATTAATTTTCTCGTAGGACGAGAAGGTACATGGGTCATAGATTCTAATGCTTCTGTTCATGTATGCAATCTGTTGCATCTATTTTAGGAAACTAGAAGTCTTGATTAATATGGGATCCGATGCAATTGTTGCAGCAATCACCGTCAGGACATGCATACAATAATTATCTTGTAGGAGAGTCCTAGTACTTAAAGAATGTCTTTACGTTCCAGATGTTTGAAGGAACTTTATACATGTATCTAAGTTAGTTAGAAATGGATATTCATTCTTATTCATTAATTAACTTGTCATACAACATTATGATAAATATATTGCAAATGGTATTCTAACTTCCGGTGAACACTATGAATTGTGCATTGATGAATGTATCATGAATGCAACACCCACTAGTAAAAATCCTAAAAGAACCAGAGAGGATGGAAATCATTCGAACATGATTTTCCATCAAAGTCTTGTTCATTATCTATTGATAAGATCTATAGATTGATAAAGGATGGGCCCTTAGATTTTCTACAGGTCCAAACATTACCAACCTATGAACATTGCATTTGTAAAATAACCAGAGCGACCTTTCATAACAAGGTTAAATGATGCGAGGGTATTCTCGACCTAATACATATCGATGTATGTGGTCTCTTCAGTATCGTAACATGAAATGGATATCAATATTATTTGATATTTATCTTCCTACTACGTCATAAACATGAAACCTTTGAAAATTTCAAAGTATTCGTGGATTTGGTTGAGAACCAAATTGATAGGAAGATTAAACATATTCGATTTAATCGAGGTGATGAGTACTTCTCAGATGAATTTAAGGAATACCTCAAAGAGAGAGGAATTGTATCCAATCTCACTCCTTCTAGAACTCCCCATTTAAATGGTGTTGTTGAAAGATGTAACAAACCATCATGGATATGGTTCATTCAATGATGAGTAAAGCACATTTACCTCTTAGTTTCTGGGGACATGCAAAAGAGACTGCAATATATACCCAAAAAAGATTCCTAGTAAATATATACCCAAAATCCCTCATGTTCTTTGGTTTGGAACCAAGCCCAGTGTTATACACTTGAGGATTGGGGTTGCTTGGTCCATGCAAAGAATATACATGCAAGTAAGTTGGAATCTCTCTCTCATAAGTGTTACTTTGTTGATATGTAAATAACTATATTGGATATCAACTTTACAACCCTGAGACTCAAAAGGTTTTCATCTCTGGAGTTGTAAAGTTTCTAAAGGATGACTTCTTTAAGGGTGAAAAAAATCATGTAAAGTAACTCACTAAATTCTTTGAGGATATTGAGCTTCCTGAACCAGAAACTAAAGATGTGATTGAAGATGAAACACCTGAACCTCTTCGAAGGAGTTCGAGGGTGGCTATACTACCCGAACGATATATATTTCATGTGCTAGGAGAAACTAAAAATGATCCAACTTCATTTTATGAAGCATTAGCATATCATGACATGGATAGATGGATGCTAGAAATGAAGTCTGAAATAGACTCCATGTAGAAGAATGGTGTATGCACCATAGAGGATCCACCTAGAGGAGTAATCCATTGGGTGAAACGTATATTCATGAGAAAAAAGGGATCTGATGGGAAGGTAGAGACCTTCAAGGCACTACCTGTAGCCAAGGTCTACACACAGAGAGAAGACATTGATAACGATGAGACATTCTCTCATGCAGCTATCTTAAATCCATCAGATCACTACTAGATATAGCTGCATATCTTGACTACGACATCTGGTAGATGACATCAAGACGTCATTCCCCAAATGGATACCTCGAGGAGGATATATATACAGTGCAAACTCATGGCTTCATAACTGAGGTAGACAAATTATGAAAGATGAATAAATCCATCTATGGGCTCAAGCAAGCTTCTTGTAGCTAGAACATCAGATTTTTTAAAATCATAAAGAGTTATGAGTTCGTTCAAAATCCTAATAAACTGTGTGTGTATACGAAGCTTATTGGGAGTTCCATTGTGTTCATCGTAATTTATGTAGATGACATCCTTATCATTGGGAATGATACAAGGATGATGACTAGTGTCATGATCCAGCTATCCCATACTTTCGAGATGAAAGATCTTGGAGAAGACTCTTATATCTCGGATCAGAAGCTGTTCAGAAACAAAGAAATGATGATTTGAGATTTTCAAAACATGGGTACAGTAAGAAGATCTTGGAACATTTCCATATAGATAATTCTAATAAAGGATTCCTTCCCTTAAGACAAGGTTTCCACCTATCTAAAGTGATGGCTCCTCAAAGTGTTGAGGATAAGAAAGCCACGGCTAGATGCCCCTACGCATCAATTGTGGGAAGTCTAATGTATGCCATGATATGTACAAGGGCATAAATCTTCCATGTAGTAAGAGTGGTAAGCCATTACCAATCCTGCTATGGAGAACAACTGGAATGCAGTGAAGAACATATTTAAGTATTTAAGATGGATGCAAGATTACATCTTGATCTATGGAGATGGTGATATCCAAATCTTAGGATACAATGATCCAGACTTCCAATCTTATAAAGATTACCACAAGTCAAATTTAAGGTTTGTTTTCTTATTGAAAAATGGTGCTGAGAGTAAGAGAATGAAGAAGCAGGACACTATGACTGCATCAACAACAGAAGTCGAACACATTACCACATCGGATACTACAAAGGAGGCAGTGTGGTTACTCAAGCTCATCCTGGAACTTGGCATAGTTTCCTTTGATACTCCCATCCCACTGCTCTATGATAACACGTTAGCCATAGCTCAGCCGAATAAACCCATGTGGCATCCAAAGAGCAAACATGTGGAAAGGAAATACCACATCATTCATGAAATTCAAAAGTGTGGTGACATCATCACCACCAAGGCAGCCTCTGCTGACAAATTACCGATCCCTTTATAAAACCTTTACCCTAAAAGGTTTTCAACAAGTGATGGGTCCATTATTTACCCTCGTTAGTTTGTAGGGATTATTTTGTGCTAAAATTAATTTGGCGTTGATTGTTGTAGGAGGGTAATCTAAATAGATCAAGAAATAACCACCTAATTTAATTAATCAAATTTAATCGAAGCAATTTTTTGTTTATTTAGATTGCGCAAGCCCCGGAAAAGGAATAACCTATGGTAATGTCTATCAAAGTTCATGTAAGGTTTCTGAAATGGATTTATTTGGTATTTTTAATGCAAATATTTTTTATGCAAATGCAAATGCGGGCTAATTTCAAGGACTAGAATATTAATGTCAATTAAACAACGTCCAAATAAAACTTGGTCGAAATGTGAATAATGATGAAATAAATGCACTGTACTTTTTTTTGAATTTTCATATGCAATATGAATATCCAATGAATTAATTAATACAAGAAAGGTAAATTACACTAATTAATTATAATAAATATTAAATCGATTTGTTTTCATGTAATAAAATTATCTAAGATGGCAATATATGAAATATCCTAGAAAAATACTTAACCCTAAAAATGTTGAGTTTAATACTTATTAAAATTTATTTATTGAAATATACAAAATGATTTTTATGGAGCAAAATATGCACACATATGCAATTATTTTTAAGAAAGATGTGAAAAACAATTATTTCCACTACTCATGAATTCTTGGCAATTTTTAGATCTATGGTTAATTAATTATGAATTTCTAAAAAGATATTGGGCAACATATGCCATTTCTCACAGAAACAATTATTAATAATCAACCACATGGCATACAATATAAAGATCATGACATAATGTAGAGAATAATTGAGAAATAAAGTGCAATTTTTTGAATAACAAATTGATGCAAAAAAAGATGTTTAAAATAAAGGAAGGGTCGAGGGTTCTTTTTGCAATATTACAATAATTAAAGAAAAAAATTGCAGTGTGGGGACTAAATTGAAATTACATAAACCCCAGAGGTGTTTTATGCAAAAAGTCCTATAGGTCACGTGCAAAGCACATGACCTTGGTTGGGGCTCTCTGTGTAAAATGGAGGGAGGTTGGGGGCATCTTCGCAAAACCCCCAACGCATGTGCCACACACGTATGTGGGGGCCTCAAGCTTCATGCACCCAGTGGTTGTTGGAGGAGAGTGGTTGGTGTAGTGGAGGTTTAGGAGCTTCGACTGTGGGCGATGAGCAAGCGAGGCATAGTGTCTTCTACTGCACGGGGGCGCAACAGGTAGATGTCAATGACACAGAGGCGGAGCTTCCTCTGGATGAAGGTGGAGGAGTCAACCTCGGTGGCTCTAATGTGGAGGAGGCATCTCTTGCGATGCTTCATCGGGCGAAGAGAAAGGTAGAGGCGCTCACCCTTGTCGTCAATGTTGAGGCTTGCAGCTTGACGGAGAAGATGTTAGAGAAGAAGCTCGGAGGTGGAGGGAGGCGGAATTGAAATGCGTTGGAGGTGGTGAGGTAGATGGTGGTGATAATGGTGGAATTGAATATGGGTATCGACTTGAAGATGTAGCTAGGGATGATGAATCGAAGTGGCTCAATGACTGCGATGGCTGGAGCAAGGCGGCGAGCAGGTGGAGGTTCAAGCTACGACGACTTAAGGGGATGCAGATGTCATCTTTTAAGGATGAAGGACTGGTGTTGTCACCACCTTTGACTCTCCCTTGGATGTGCAAATGGCGGATGAGAATGGATGAGGAGAGGCTTGGGTCATATATCGGTCGAGGGGGTGGAGTGATTGGATGAGGTGATTGGCAATGAGGATACGATTTGAGATCTTGATGAATTGGGAAGGGGATTGGTGACTGGTTATGGAAAGTAGCTGGAGATTAGCGTCACGAGGAGGAGATCTGATTGTGTTCCAAATGAGGCAAGGTGTTGGGCTAGAATTGGGATGGCTCCGCCCAAAGTGAAAAGGGGAGAGAAGAGCAGAGGAAGAAGATGGCTCCTGGACTGTCCATTCAGCCAAGATCGGATGGCCTAGATGATGCCACATGGAATATTTTTTATTTTTTATTATTATTTTATTTTTAAAATTTTTTTCTAATAAATAAATGAAATTTTAATGCAAAAAAATAAGTGACACATGGCGGCTCAGGAACTGCCATGTGTCAACTTTAGAAAAATCGAAAAAAAGAAAAGAAAAAAAAAAGAAATAGCAAACTACCTCGGATCAAAAATTTTTCTTCGCAAAAGTTACCTGTATAGATGAGATCTACAAATTTTATGAAGTGACAAAAACCAAAATAGTCATTTACACAAAGTGATATTTTTGGATGTACTCTTTGTGTATAAAATACTGGATTTTTATGGTTCTGTCATTTTTTTGCCATTTTTAATAGGATAAAAATAAGAAAAATGTGGTAAAATCAAAGATAAATATTAAACATTAATCTATTTTTTGAATTTTTATTAATTAAGAAAGTGAAGAAATAAAATAATGTACAAAAAAGATGACTTTTGTACAGACTGTCAGTGAACACTCATACTCAGTTAGTTTCTTTAATTTCAAGCTCAATTTAGATTTGAACTGATGCATTTATAAAAAATACTTAGGTCAAAGAAAATAAATGAAATAAATAAAATAAAAAGAGT
Organism: Ottelia alismoides; assembly: GCA_037367405.1. NCBI lineage: Eukaryota > Viridiplantae > Streptophyta > Magnoliopsida > Alismatales > Hydrocharitaceae > Ottelia > Ottelia alismoides. Next base: position 613,873 of record JAZKJV010001768.1, on the reverse strand, counting down.
TAAATATGTACATAAAATAATAGGTCAAAATTGGGTAAAATACACAATGTACAAAAGAGGCCCAAACATCAACTTTCATATATGAGCTCCGATTCACTTGAACTTGATCTTGTTTTGAAGGTAATTGAATGTACATTAGTTTAAACTGAGTAGGATAAGATCGAGCGTTGTGTGAGGAAGATATCATCGCTTTAGTTTGTCATATCTAAAATTAGGGTTGGTTTATTTCTCAATTATTTCTGTTAGTGATTTTTTGTATTTTCCTTTATTTTTTTAGAAATATGTACACAATGGAGTTGGTTTCAGGTGATTTGGAGTTAGCATGAATTAAATAAAAATCAGAGAAGTTGGCTTATTTTACAGGTCAATTGAGACGAGATTTTTAGCTTCTTATTTTATGCAATTATGCACGATAAAATGCAATTATTAATTATACATGCATGAATGCTAATTATGCAAGGTAATTAATGAAATTTAGATGCCTTAATAAAATGCATATGACTTTTAGGGAACTGAGCTTAATTAATCCCTTTCAGAGTGATGAATCACATATTTCTCAACCCTTCGATACTTAAACCATGCTCGTCCTTGAGCATCTGAAGAATAAATGAGGTGAAATGAGATTGGGTTCCATACCAAGGCAATGAGAAAAAGGTGAAAATGGAGCTAGACCCAGCCTGTGGATTATTAGTTTGGCAAAACTCCTACGAGAACTAGGCTTTTACAATCAACAACTTCCTAGTTTTACACATCATTGTCACAATTTCAGCTCATAAGTCATATTAGATCAATCCTCTTCCCAAAGCATACCCCATGAACATGGAACAATTGTCTCATGTGTGTGAAAGGTTTTAGCTCTATCCATCAAGAATGTTGGATTACCATGCAAACCTCTTCCCCAATAATTCATCCTCGGGGAGTAAGGTATTTCCTTCTAAAGTACGTCGCATGGTGGTCACAATGAAGAAAGGGGGAGAAATTAGAATAAGGGGAAAAGATCTGGAGGGTAACCAGTGTAGTCACCTCTCCTTGTGAAGCCGACCAGTTTCGTCGTGTCTCCACTAGATCTGTAGGTTGTCTTGAAGCTTGGACCCTTTTGGTCAAATATTTATTTGGTAGTTGGCTTCATTTTATTTGAATTTTTGGTATCTCTGTGTGGATCTTGTTGTGCCCCTACGGATAAGGAATATTTCTTTCCGCACATGTTTTGGGGTCTTAGAAAAGTTGTGCCCGGCCATCCATCCCTAATCAAAACTTAATTTTAACACGTACTCATATCGTTATGCCCATGCTACCAAAAGAGAGACTAACATAGTCTTCCAATACCTCATCTGCGTTGAGCTAAGTGCATAGTATAGGAGTACAAATTAATTCCCTATTCAAGTGTCATACCCAGAATGAGGCGATCAGGTTAGACACTAAGAGTCAATTTCTGCACATAGTCATGTGGAAATCAAAGAATTAAGTCAAAGACTTGAAAGTTCTAAAATCCTCTTTTTAAGTGAAGTTTGTCTGAAAATTAGGTGGATTAAGGTCAGTTCGAGACCACTCTCGATTTCTGCTCATAACTCGGTTCACAACTCAAGGGCTTTGCACCAATGCAGGTGCATGAAGTGCATAATGAAGTGCAAATACGTGAAATGCGAACATTTTTTTTGAGATTATGAATGATAGTTTTTAATGCAAGTGATTTTTTTGACGCAAAAAAGAATAAGAAGCCATTTTTAAAAACTTTTGTTATACACAAAATGTTAGTTGCAAAAGACACAATGTTCGGTTTTTTAATTTTTTTTTAAAAAAATTCAAGTTAGTTAACCAACCCATAAATAAGAATATAGACTTACGTAAAATTACAAGATATGGGTAAAATATATAAAGAGTATATACACATACCCCTATACTTAGTGAGTGTTATGTCCATAGAGCACAAAAGGTGTAGACAAGACAAAGCTTAAGCTAAGCCTAAGAGAGTGAAAAAGAAAAATAAAATAGAATGTTGGCTCTCCCCCTTATACTTAGACTGTGAACAGTCTAAGTATAGAAGAAGGGCAAAAAATGAAGTGGTTGAGAGAAGAAGTGAATGTAGACAATATATAAAACATGCATCATCACCCCCTATACTCAGGTTTTGGTCTACCGAAGTATGGAGGAAGGGTGAGGGACCAATGGGGGCAAGAGGGAAGGGTGCTGATGATTAAGGAGGTTTTCGGTAGATCTTTTTATGAGCGTATGATGGGAGGTCATAATGATGCATATCTTTTTATGATCATGTGGCGGGAGGTGATAATGATTGAAAGAATATGAAGTAGACGATCCCCAACCATCATTGGTGTTACCTTAGAATAATCTTGCTGGAGACTGTATTGATGGGAAGAAGATAAAGCATATGAATCAGATGATTCCCGGTCATCGTCAGAGTTATCCTCAAAAGAATAGTACTGGAAGGTGTAAACACTCTAGATAAATTATTTTAAGATTCTTTCTCAAGATGTGCTCAGTCTTGAGGTCGATAGCCTCGTCTTCGAAAGATGAATACTCTGAAGTAGTAGTCTCAGTATGGACATATGAGATTATTCTGGTATATCAAATGAGACCAAGAGAGTTGGATCTCGAGGAATAATAGTGAGGGGCAGGAGTCATTCAACATGAGTCGATATTCGGCTGTTTTCTTAGACATGGCATCAGAGCTACCGAATGGAGCTCACTCATAAAGATCACCTTTTTCGACCCTAATGAGGAATTATCAAAAGATTCCTTTTCTGAGATGTCGAAGACAACTTACTTAGTCAGTTTACCAGATAACTGACTAAATGAAGGAGTAGTCGGAATGGGCATTTTTGTTCGCATTGTCTGTGAAGGTGCAGGTTCTAAGAGTGAGGTGTTGACAATCGAGTCTTCAGATGAATAACCATTGAAATATTACTCATTGGTTAGCGAACGTGACATTAGTGCATTCCTAAATTAGATCGATTAGATCAAGGTGGTTAGAGGAGGTATTGTCCGGCTCAAGGTAATCCCATGCTTGAGTGTCTTCATTATAAGCACCATATAGATGGTAAAAGTCGTGTATCAAGTGTTCTTCCATAGACTTTATCAATGTAGTGGTTGAGATGCAAGCAACGAGGAATGGGAGGATGGGATGAGTCTGGGATCCAATGGTCAGCTCAACAATCTTTATCTCAGGTGTAGTAGCGGGGTAGGGCTCTTCTACCACGTGATGGTTATGGTGGTTGATGGCTTTGTGGGTTGCCTCAGAAGATCATGTCTCCTCAAATATTGAATGAGATCGAAGTGCTCCCAATGCGTAAAATTTGTTTCACGAATCTCACACTTTATAGTTGCCTTAACTAAGGCTAAGAATGACCTTTCGAGAATGATTAGAGACCGGGGGGAATTCTCCTTGGTGCTCAATATCAAAGATCATGAAGTACACTTTGAGAGGAGTAGCTTGGAATGTAATGATGACTGAAATTATTCCTCTCGATCGTTTTATAGATCGATCAGTCGGTTGAATGATCTCTCTTGATTTCCTGATTGGTCTGAGTTTGAGCTTGTCAAACACAGAGGTCGGGAGGATGTTGATAGGTGAGTCATCATCGATTCTGGCATGGGTGAATGGTGTGTCTTTGATTCCACAGTCAAATCGATGAAATGGCTTTACTCTGTTGCGCTTAGTCTTTTTTCACATCAACAAACAGGTGGCCATTGACAATATGTGTCTTTCAATCCTTGTTCTCTTCCTGCCAGACTTTTTCGGCATTAATTTACTCATTACAAAACTTTTAAGGTCAGGGAAGTGTTCAATGATCTGCCTTAGGGAATGTTCAAAGTTCAAACTTTTATCCAGTGCTTCCCTCATAACAGCATCCAAATTCTTCAGTTCCTCTAGACTTTCAATTTTTATTATTTTTTCTGGGTTTTCAATTTTTTAGGTATTTTGAAATTTTCAATTTTTTGGTCTTTTTGTTGTGTGTTTAGATGTACTTCTTTCCACAGTAGAGGATGGGCTTTGATCAGAGTCAGAGTCATCCCTAAGGGAGTAATATGTAAAGGTGTCACTATCAGAGTTATCCATACAATGTATAGAGCTTGTTAGTCTCGAAGTGTTCGTTTGGTTTTAACTTGAGATCAAATCATTTCATCTTCCATTTTCATCATTGAGCTTAGTGGAAATTCTATAAACATATCCCCTCTCTGTCTTACTTTTTCATCCTTGAAAAACTTTTCATGAATAATCATGTACTGAGTATGCTTAATGGGAGGATTCTGCGGAAATCTGTAGGTCTCATACTCAACATATCCTAATTGAGGCATGCAATGCTGGGTAGAGTAGAGTCCATTTCTACGGTTGTGAATGGTAGGATCCTCATACAGTGAAGTCAACATACATGGCTCATGTGTGTCGATATTATCAGTCCAATCCTTTGTAAGTGCAGGTTGTCTGAAGGAGTGGTATACAGGTTGGTCAATATAAATTTGAACATTGGGATCAATATGATATGGATGATCATCTGGTGTAGGCCAATCTATTTGATTTGATTGGTCCATTGTGTTGTTCCTTAAGATCTAGTCTTGATGTGTATCTGTGAAGTGTTGATATGTCCTAACATTAAGATAAGGAGAGAATGAAGATTGTTGGGGTTAGTATCTTTGCCAGTCATTTGTCTCAATAGTAGATTTCTCTTCAAATGGTTCATGATTTCTGGGGAGAAATCGAGAATAAGATGTTTCATCCCATGATGGGCTTTGATCATGTGTAGAAAAAGTTGGGGGATGTGGGAAATATGACGAAGTGTTGAATTCAGTCAGATGAACTAAGTAAAATATATTGGAATTCTAGAATGTACCCGACTCATTTGTGGGTGAGAGTCTCCTGCAAATGTTGGAGGATGCTTGGAAGAAGAGGGTTTAGATGATTTGGGTCTGATCGAAAAGAAATAATATGGGGGTACTCAGACCAATGTCCCATCTTTTTCAGAGGAGATAGATGAGCTGACATATTGTATCTTGGTTAAAAGTGTTCAAGTGCACGAGATATTCAAAAGAAGAAAAAAATGAATTAAGAAGAGAGAGTGACAACACAAGTGTGTTGTTTTTGATATTCGAACTCGGTTCACGCACACCAATGCAAACACAAATCAAATCCCATGTTCACCAACTTATACAGTAGAAGCCGTAAGAGCTCAACCAATTATCTTTTCAATTTAAGTTAGTGATAAAATCAATTTTGCAATCCTATAAGCGAGATGTTAAGGGCTAGAAATGTTCCTAAAGACGGGCCCAAATTTGTACAGCTAGTTGCATCCACTTTCAGTAGGTATGGGTGTAAGTATGGACCATAAAATGAATACCCATGTTACTTAAGGACAGTGTCAATCACGTTTTCTTTTAACCACCCACTCTAATAAGGGAAAGTGGAATTCCCTCACTGAGAAGTAGCTAGTCATTTTTAGAATTTGTAGTCTGAATGAATATTTTGAGCTTCGCTCTATCCTAGAGTGTGTCTATCAATCTCGCATAAAGATAAATAAATACAATGACAGGGTTATTCTCCTGCAACAATTATTGATTTTATGATTTAATTTAAAGTCAACCTTGTTTACTAGTCCTAATTTTAATTTTATGATCAACTAAAAATTAGGTGAGTATAAATGCACGGCTACCGTCCAGTCCCAATTTCCTTTCGATCTTAAGTGACAAAACAAGAGGGAGAAAATTCAGGAAAAGACAATGCCCATGGAAAAAATGATGTATGCTCAGTTAGAAGACTTACAGTGATTCCTCACAATATCCATGTGGGATGTAAGACAAGAATTGAAATTTACTCTATATAAATTGCAATCTGATAAAACCACACCTAGCATATAGTTCTATTATATGAGAAGAAACTAATCAAATTTTTGACTAAGTTGATTGAGCTAATGTATGTCTCAATTAAAGTGCATTGTGGTCCTAGGTTTTACAAGCACAAAAAATATTCCTACTAGCTCTTATAGACATAAGTACATGTCTTATCCTACGAAACACTCAAGTTGGGTCCCACCGTCACCGGAGAGAGAAACAAATCCTACTCACCATAGAGAAAGTTCAAGTCTTGTTTACACCTACGAGATTCCAAACGGAAACCACTATAAATGAGAAATTATTACAAATAATTAAATAATGTTGAAAATAAATCCTAACTTCTAAGAACTCTCACAACTTTATTCGTTCTTAATTTTATACGACTTTTCGGAAGTCACTGAAGATGCGTCAATTTTCTGGAAAACCACTCCACGTATGTCGGCAACCTCAAACAAAAAATAACAGTGACAAAAACTAATAAAAAATAAAAACAACAAAATAAATGCTAAATAAAATAAAATAAATGCAGGGAAAAAATGAAAAATGTACAGTGATGAGGCTCAGGGGTCAGACTGCCCGAATATATGGAAATCCCGACTATAATTTTCTAGACAAAAAACCTAAGTCGTTTGCCTCCATAGAAACAAAGCCATCTGATGGGTCTGTGAATTACCCTTGTTAATTTGTACGAACAATCATGCGCTGAAATGAATTTTTCATTATTCTTTATAGACGGGTAATCGAAATCAATCAATAAATAACCACTTAGTTCCATTAATTAAATTTAATCGAAGAGATTTAAAGCTTATTTAGCCTGCGTGAGGCAAAGGAACAACCTAGGTTAATGTCTATCAAAGTACGTGCAAAGTTTTTCAGGTGGATTTTTTGGTATTTTTAATGCAATTGTTTTTTAATGCAAATGCAAATGTGGTAATGTCAATCAAACAAGGTTCAAAAAGTACAAAACTTGGCCAAAATGTGAATAATGGTGAAGTAAAAGCACTATATTTTTTGGAATTTTTGTATGCAATATGAATATTCAATGAATTAATTAATGCACATAAGATGAATTACAATAATTAATTTTAATAAATGTTAAATATCTTTATTTTTAAGAAATAAAATGATCCAAGATAGATCAATATATGAGCTATCCTAAAAAATCTTAAACCCTAAAAATGTTAAGTTTAATACCTATTAAAAATTAATTACTAAACTATATAAAATAATTTTATAGAGAAAAATATGCATGCAAATGTAATTATTTTTATACATGATGTGAAATATAATTAATTCTACTATCCGTGAATGTTTGGCATATTTTAGAGATGTGGTTAATTAATTATGAATTTCTAAAGAAAGATTGGGCAAAATATGTGATTTCACATAGAAAAAATTATTAGTAATCAACCACATGGCATAAAATATAAAGATTGCAATTTTTCGAATAACAAAATGATGTAAAAATAATGTTCAAAATAAAGGAAAAATCTATGGATCTGTTTGCAATATTACAATAATTAAATAAAATAGAAAATTCAATACATCGACTAAATTTAAATTACCTAAACCCCAAACCCGTTTTATGCAAAAAGTTCAATAGGTCACCCAAAGCCGTTTTATGCAAAAAGTTCAGTAGGTCACGTGCGAAGCACGTGACCTTGGGGTTGGGGCTCTCTGTGCAAAATGGCAGGAGGTTGGGGGCGTCTTCACAAGAGATCCCCCAACGCACATACCATGCACATTCGTAGGTACCTAGAGCTTCGTGCATCTAGTGTTTTTGGGAGGAGAGCAGATGACGTGGTGGAGGCGGAGGAGCATCGGCTGTGGGTGATGAGCGGGCAAGGCAGAGTGGCTTCTACTGCGTGGGGGCGCAACGGGTGGTGGTCTACAGTGTAGAGGCAGAGCTTCCTCTGGATGAAGGTGGAGGAGTACCACTATGGTGTATCTTACATAGGGGGGAATCTCTAGTAGTGCTCCATTGGGAGAAGCGAAAGGCAGAGTTGCTCACCCTCGTCGTCAGAGATGAGGTCTGTAGCTTGACAGAGAAGATGTTGGAGAAGAAGCTCTGAAGGTAGAGGGAGGCAGAATTAAAATGAGTTGGAGGTGGTGAGGTATATGTGGGTGATTATGGTTGAAGCTAAGATGGGTGTCAACTTGAATATGGAGCAGGGTATGACCACTCAAAGTGGCTCAACAGTTGCGATGGTCGGAGCAAGGCGACGAGTGGCTGGAGACTCAAGCTGCGCCTATCAAGGGGGGCCCGGATCTCACCGCTGGAGGGTGAAGAACTGGTTTTGTCACCACCTTTTCCTCTCCCTTGGCTATGAAAATGGTTGATGATAATGGAGGAGTGACTAGGGACTTATAGCGGGTGAGAGGGTGGTGTGATTGGAAGGGTTGATCAGCGATGACGATATTATTGGAGATCTTGATGGATTGGGAAGGTGATCGACGACTAGTTATGGAAGGTAGCTAGAGATTAGCGTTGCAAGGAGGAGATCTAAGTGGGGTCCAAAGGAGACAAGGTGGTGGGCTGGATTGGGGCCGACACCGCCCAAAGAGGAAAGGGGGAGAGAAGAGCAGAGGAAGAAGATGGCTCCTAGGCCATCGGATCAGTCGAGATCAGATGGCCTAGATGATGCCATGTGGTATTTTTATTTTTTTATTATATATTTGTTTTATTATATTTTAGTTAATTTTTTAAATAAACAAACGAAATTTAAATGCAAAAATGAGTGACGTAGCTGCTACAGGAACTGCCACGTGTCAGCTCTAGAAAAATCAAAAAAATAAAAAAAGAAGTATCAAACGACCTCACATCGAAAAAATTTCTTTACAAAAGTTGCTCATCTTGATGATATCTACAGCTTTCATAAGCGATCAAAACAAAATAGATCATTCGCATTAGGTGATTTGGTGGTACTATATGTGTATAAAATACATGATTTTTAGGGTTTAGTAATTTTTATCATTTTTAAATAAGATAAAAAGCGGAAAAAATATGATAAAATCAGAGATTAAATATATACACATTTATCTAATTTGTTGGATTTTTATTAATTAAGAAAGAGAAGAAATAAAATAATGTACGGAAAAGACGCCTTTTGTATAGACTGTTAATGAACAATCAGACTTAATTAGTTTCTTTTAATTCAAGCTCATTTTGGATAAGGATTTTTATGCATTTAAAGAAAACTTTTGTCAATGAAAATAAATGAATACATTTTAGGTTACGGAATGAACAGAAAAATAGGATTAAACATGAATTATAAATTCACAAATGTAATAAAAATTCACGTAAAATGTCTGAGTCCTTGTGGATGGATCCTCTACTTGCCTTGTGGTTTATTTGATATCTCTTGGCTTTTAATTGAATAAAAAATTTCATTATCTCTTGAATTTCATGTGTGCATACAACAACACTTAAAATCACCTCTTAGCACATGAAAAATTGTTATTTTCATTTTGGCATTGTTGTCGAGAACTCGGGAACTTTACACGATTTATTTTGGCATTTTGATCTTTTTATTTTATTTTTGTATATACGGTTAATGAACAATAAGACTTAGTTAGTTTCTTTTATTTCAAACTCAACTTGGATAAGGATTTTTATGCATTTAAATAAAACTTTTGTCAATGAAAAGAAATGAATACATTTTAGCTTTTGGAATGAACAGAAAAATAGGATTAAATATGAATTATAATATAAAAAATGTAATAAAAATTCACGTAAAATGTCTGAGTCCTCTTGGATGGATCCTCTACTTGCCTTCTGCTTTATTTGATATCCCTTGGCTTTTAATTGAATAAAAAATTTTCACAATCTCTTGAATTTCATGTGTGCATACAACAACACTAAAAATCACCTCTTAGCACATGAAAATACAATGTTTTCATTTTGGCATTATTGTCGAGAACTCGGGAACTTTACATGATTTATTTTGGCATTTTGATCTTTTTAATTTTATTTTTGTAAATTTATTTCATTTATCTTTTTTTCAGGTACAAGAAAATTAGAAAAAGTGGATCTCTCTTTCTCGCGCTCTCTCATTCTCTTATTATCTCTAGCTCCAAGTATGGATCCAACAAGGCTTACAATATAAAAATTTTCCAATCACTTAGACATTTTTAGGTGCTTGCATTTGTGTGCAAATTTAAACAATTCAAAAAAATCATAAAACTGGATTCTTTTTGTTACATTCATCTATGTAGTTTCTCTCCCTCTGGTCACTAATTAAACAAGATCACAACTTTGTTGTTTGCATAAATCAAATAAGCTCTTGAAAGTCAATGTGTCTCATGGATAAAAGTAGATTGAAGTGATTAAATGTTGCAGATTGAACACAATTTCATGCGTACAAACACAATCCTGGGACAGAGCCCATGTCCTTGTGAAATTTCTGACTATCGAGATCTAAAAACGATTAGCTACATCTCAGTGATGGAACTACGAACAACGATATCCCTTTGAAGATTGGTTTGTTAATGGACAATGTGTAAGGCATCGTCATCAAGTAAACATGGGTAGTCGTTGTATAGTCCGTACTTACACCCATACTGGATGAAAGTAGAGGAAACTAATCATATAAATTAGGGACAGTTAGTGTTTCATATATAGATATTGAGGATAAATGTGTGCTTGATTTATGAAAAGTAAAAGATATGCTTTGCAGCAACTTGTGTTTTGTTGGTGGATCAACATTTATCTTATGTTTGTGATGGATACATATTTTCATATTTCAATCTCTCTTGTGTATTCAAATGACTTAGTCAATACTCCACCTGAAAATAGGATGCAAGTCCTCATCTCCATAGCTTTTGCAAAATAATGGATTTTAGAGATGATACTTAACCATCCCCTATTGACCGAGCAAGGACCCAAAATGTTCTGTTCATCGAGGGATGGCATTAAGGAAATAACAAGACTATTGGAAGAGTGAGAAAAAAAGAAGAAAATGTCCACAAATTCAACTAGTTTGCCAAAAGTCCTCCTTGTCGACTCTCTTAGGGATGAATTTTTACCTTTCACTAAACCCAGCCATCCCATTTTTTCTTCCACATCACTTGATTTTTTGGAACCTTCTGCTGATGAGAGGAGTCATTTCAAGGATATTAGTTTATCACATATCCATTTAACACCATTGGAATCTTCCAAAGAAAACTAAACTTCAATTCTGTCGTATAACTTAACATGTTATAGAACAACTCTAGGTCATGATCTGAATTTCGAAACCATTCTCCATGAGGATTCCATGATTACATTCTTGGATAATTGTGTGGATAAGCATGGGGAGATTTTTGAGAAACTTATAACTGAGAAAAACAACTGATTGTAACATAACCTCTGCAACTCAAAAGAAAAAGTTGTACTTTGAGGAATTATATTTTAGTATTATAAGGAAGAATTTCTTGATGAGACCTTATTTATTCCCCATAATTTCAAATCAATTAACTCTAGTGATATCCCAAATTTTTTTCATTTACAGCAAGAGCATGTTATTATCAAAATTCTCATTGATTTAAAAGTTGAATATATTGACTCTAATGAAACTATTATGTCTAAATGTTGGACTCTAAAAGGCATATTCTCGACATTGATTTTGGGATGATCTTGAGACTGGATTAAATTTTGATAAACATGAAAGTGAAATAATTTCAGGATTCTTGACTCAAATAAATCACAATGAATTTTACAAGTGAAGTGATATACTTTCTGGGCATGAGATAATTGAGGAGTTTGTATGTTAACTTGGGAGTAATATAACTTTAGGAAAAATGGAATATGATTTTGTGGTCATATTAAAATTTGAATGCATAGATGAGAAAGAAACTACATATGACAAAATTCCAAGAATGGTTTAGAAAGAGAGATTGATAGAGTAGTTAATGAGATTCTCTTCCCAAGAACCCCTGACTACGTGTTAGAAGTTGATGAATCATCAATCTGCTAAAATAACATGCCCTCATTATAGAATGTGCCAATAAAAAATTACTCAAAATCGAGAGAATATATACGCAAAGAGTTCTCGATTGGAATTTATAATTGGGCAAGTCTACGATCGAACACAAGTACATGAGGCATTAATCAATTAAATTTATAAGTCAACTATCTACATAAGCAATTTATAGGGTATCTAGGTCAAGCAGATCCAACAAAAAAACACAATGAATGCAACTTTTGAAGCTTTTTGTGCATCTAATTTACATGATCAAAAATGATGCACTCTAATCAAAGTAGATGCACAATAAACAATGATCCAACAAGCTCATGATTTAATAAATAAATTACTTGTGAAAATAAATAATCAAGTATTAATCTATCAATGTCAAAAATAAAGCAATCAACCTTAATACAACTTAATTATGAGTTAATAATAAGGCTGAATAGATAAAATAACCACTCTCAAATTAATGTGTGCAAAATAGATCAAATTGGTAATTTAATTGCAACAAATTAAAGAGCACAAAAATAACTTTCCAATGACACTAATTTCATTAAAATCTGGTAGATTGTTCACAAGTTATTAAAAGAACAAGGGAGAGGCATACATGTAATAAAACCTGAATTATTTAATTAGAAATAAGTCCATATTAAATTGCAATTACAGAAAGCTGCTTGGGTATTAATGCAATTTTTCCATGGACATGACTTTTATGTAATTATGAATTTTCAATAGGGCGAGTTTGCAATTTTCCCACTATCACATGTACGAAACACATGATCGATACTAGGTTTGAGAAGCACGGTTGGGGCCACGTGTTGCAAGTTGGTTCTTCGTTATAGGCTCAAACACTTCGATCCTCAAGAGTGAAGTGATGCCTAGGAGTGAGGATCATGGATGATAATAACTGTTAGATCTGATCTGAAGAATCAAATCGAATGGTATATGTTCCTTGTGTTCTTCCCCTTCTTCCATACAAGGTAGTATGCAGGAGGAGCTTTGATAAGTGACTCGTCCCTCCTCTATGCTATTCTCACTAGTTGGAAGGTTTTATGATCTTCCTGATGGTTCTGCAAAAATGTTGACGATGCAATGAAGCTCTAGAGAGGCACTATTGGTCTGATTGACGGATTGGACTCAAAGAATGAAGTCAAGATTGAAGCAACACCACTTTTCTGATACATGAAGGTATAAGAAACTCCTGCAAGGGTTAGTCCATTAGCTGAAGAAAGGGGTATTGATTAGGGGAAAATGTGGCATAATGGAGGCTCAGGTGAGGTGATAGAGGAGAGCCCTATGTTGGTTCTTCTTTCTTGCAGAGAGAAGAAATGAATGATGTGAACTCGACTATGGAGAAATGTAGAGCAATCAGAAAATGAACATGAAGATGAAGAATGTGAGGTGATGGTGTTTATGTAATCAAGATTGATTGGATGTGTTGTGTGCAACTAAGAAAATGGGAGAACAAACGAAGAGGAATCAGCTTACCTGAAGAACGAAGATGAATTCAAGACGGAATTGATGGTGAAAAAGAGGCCTATATATAAGGTCTACCGGACCCCTGGTCGTCTCTCAACACGACGGTAGAATGTGGAGCTCAAGCAACTCCAAGATAGGAATGCAGAAAGTCATAAAATGCCTTGGATCTCATTGGAGAAGATCCTCGGCCGTTTCTCAAATTCTCCCTCTCTCAATCTGTTACTAAGGAACTAGAATGGCTTTGAGGTTTCTCCAATAATGGTGGATCAACCACTAACTGTGATGGAAGAAGTGTACTTGAAGAAGGAGGAAGTTGGAAGTTTTTGACACAAGGCTTCCCTCACGAGCATAGACGTTATTTGCAGAAGCTATGGAAGTTGGCACAAGGGTGAGGGAAGTAGGGCTAGAGAGTGGCTAAGAAAGTTGGGCGGGGGTTATCAAAGATGGTTGGGAATAATAGGAGAAATCAAGTGGTTTGACTATTTGGGAGGGAGAAGTGTGAAGGGGCGTGAGGAAGGAGAAGATACAGGTACAATTGGATCATGTAATCCAACGGCCTGGATTGAGGTGGGTGGCATAACTAAAGGCAAGCCATGTAGACAAAG